>JAZEWU010000016.1:5170906-5187297 GCA_036362915.1 Geotria australis
GTTGAGCTATGTTGCACTTTCTCACAGTTGGCCGGTGGGGAGGGGTAAGCAAGTTACAACATCTCAAGGCACCGGAGGTAATTTAGTGAGGACAATTAACCCAGGCAGTGGGTATTTGGACTGTGGGAGGAAACCGAAGTACCCAGCGAAAACGCACGCGGACATGGGGAGAACATGCAAACTCAACACAGAAAGGCACGAGGTGGCGGCGCTACTCACTGCTCTACCGTGACACCCTGCGCCACTGTGCTGCCCAAAATTGATAATGGTTTTTACATGCGTATATATATACTCTGAAAAGGTTGTGTCAGCTTACGAACAGTTCACAGCAACTTTGCTTTAATTTGTTTGGCCTTCGAAAGGCGAGTGATTTTTTGCTGCGAGGCATGGCTCGGCTAATAATGGTATCATCTCATCTCATTGTCAGAAACCGCATAAACCTGTACAGGGTCGCGGTGAGCCAGAGCCTATCCCGGCAGACACAGGGCGCAATGCAGGACTATACCCAGGATGGGACGACAGTCCATGCTAATAATGGTACTTTTACAATATTCACATCTAGGTGCTTCATAGCATTTTTGCCAAACTACATTGGCTCCATTTGAAATATGAGGACTTTTTGTTGCTATTTGCACTTCCTTGCTGCAAAGTCATAAAAAAATAACCTTGACCCTTAAAAATACTTGTTTCGATTAGCCGTTCGTGCTGGAAAGACCACTGGTACAAAATGCATGCAATCTTGAGAATTTTTAATCTAAAATAGGTTTAGCCACCTATTGCTAGGCATATTGTGACCCTATGTTTAGTTACTGATCATATACAGCAATGATATTTCATTACTTTTACTATTGAAAAATAAGTACTTTGTATGCAATTGCAATTCATTATAATCCCATTATAACATACTATTTTTGACATTTGCGGGATATATATTTATTTCATATTCACCAGCTTGTGTTTTTTTGGAAGATGATCAAAGTGATATGCATTGGTTTAAAGTATTTTTTAGATTTTTTGCGTTTCATTTATTTATCATTAAAATTTAAAGCAACTAATTGCTAGTCAAGAAACTAATTGCAGGGGATGGAGCAGCAAGCCAGCAGTTAGCGCATTGCCAAGCCTGTAACCTGAGTTTCATTATTTTCCATGGGTAACAAAAATCAGTGGAGAGTGGGGTTTTTGGAGTCACGAAACCCCACTCTCCACCTCAGCTCACACTGACCAGTCTGGTGAAGTATGATCAACCCCCAATAACCACCACAGCATGGGGAGGCTGTCATCCAGCAGTGGATTTCCAAAGGGCTGTAAATCTGTCATTACACAATTGCAGGTCACAGGTTTGCCTTTGATAAGCACTGAATATTCCTCCTGTCCAAGTCTCTTCAAGCAGCCTCTAATTTCCACCCTATTTTGCATTCAAGTGAGGCTTTCTGCTGTTATTATCCAACGTGTAATAACCCTTTACGCATTTTCAAAGCACTTCACCTACACTGTTAAAACTCTGCAATTATTAAATCTACCATAACAGAAGAAGAATATTTTTTATTCTTTTTTATAATACATTCTCCATACAAAAAGCAGTCACCTTGAATAAGGACACAGGTTTCAAGCGTGCCCTGTATTAAACAAGAAAATTAGTTGCTGATCAGAAGTATAATCTCATTTTCCTTGGTCCGCTACTGTAACAGAATTGCCACATAATTCTTATCGATCACAGCGCTATGGCTGTTAGGCATGCTGCCTACACGCTACGGTCACCCCTAGGGTGACTGCAGATTACTAGTCCACAAACGGTCCATTATATCCCTGCATAATTCGCATTGTCACATAAAATATATCAAAACTGTGAGGTGCACAGCAATCGTGTAGAAAATAAGATAGTTATTTTACAAACATAATATTTGCCATCGCTCTGTAGCCATTTCACGAGGTTGCCGATGCCGCTGAGTGTGTGACGCATTTAGGTGTTATTGCAGCGGTCCACGGTTTAAACCCAGTGGCCGGCCTGGATAATATTGTGGGTACAGTAACAATTGTTATGCACTGTATATTTACAGTGGATAATTCATACACAGGTCACCAACCTGCTCCAAATCGTGGCGATTAAACGCCATTCCTCAGAACCCACTTAATTAATACATTTACTAAAGAAGCATGAGGGGGGTGGGTGGTAACCCCCCCCACCACATCATGTTCACGTGACCTCTTGCCACTTTGTCCTGAACAGTGGTGCCATGAGAGCACATGTTGTGGTTCCGTCTGACTTCCGTTTGGGCCAGGCTTCCT
This sequence comes from Geotria australis, assembly GCA_036362915.1. Classification (NCBI taxonomy): domain Eukaryota; kingdom Metazoa; phylum Chordata; class Hyperoartia; order Petromyzontiformes; family Geotriidae; genus Geotria; species Geotria australis. Next base: position 5,173,193 of record JAZEWU010000016.1, read on the forward strand.
GGAAGACTGAGAAGGCCCTAGGGGAGAGATCATGGGATAGGCCGCTCCTCCTGGGGTGGAGGAGTATCCCTCTGTGCAGCTACGTTTTCCGTTTATTACGGTGCTCCCTGTCCTTGCTCGCGAAAACCGGACAAGTGTACCTTCCGGCCATAAACTCCGGATGAGACGGGGAGAGGGGATTTAAGGGAAGTTCCCGCACGGAAATTGTAGGTTGCTACGGCAACTGCTTGCCAATATTAAGATCGATGCTGCTCACGTGCTTTTGCTAGTGTCTGGGGGGACTCTGGCACTAATGAAGATGAAAGATCAGCACAGCCTACGACCGACACGGTTTTGAAGTTGAGGAACGGAGGACTGGGGAGGAATGGAGGAAAAAAAAAAACCCCTAGAGCTGGGGAAAGCCAAATCCTATTAGTAGAGTGCAGCATCTAGACGCCCTCCCTGACACTCCGCACACTCTGCATGCCACCTCGCAGATATCGGCTCTGAAGCCTTCCTCCGTGATGTTTTACAATCAGTTAGTGGCCATCCCGCCGTGGCTTCTTGTCGTAAGCGGAACACTCATTAACGTTACAAATGCTGAATCCACTACCGCCACCCCCTCCGCCGACCCTGGGTCTGCCACCGCAACCTTCCTAAATCTTGCATCGCCCGGGCCCACCAGTCTACCGCCAGCCACCAGTCTTGCTCAGCACTCTGCAGGAAGTTGTTTGTGCATTTGTTTACGTTTTTATATCTCTTCATTAAATGCCACAGTTTGCCTAGTGTTCTTTTTTTACTTGTTAAACAAATTAATTGATTGTAATAAATTGGCAGGGGTGCACAAGCACAAACAACAACAAAAATGCAACGTTGGTCACTAGCGCTAATTTCCAAAATAAAATACATACAGGGGGGGCCATAAATAACTGACACATTTATATTTACATATGTTTGAAATGTGTCATGTATTTTTGCCCCATCCTATATAATAGGCGATGTTTCTGGCAATGGCCTTTCAGCACAGCACATAGATAGGCCAGACTATGCCTCTCTGGCCTCTACTGTGAAAAAGGGCCCTTTCCCAAAACGTTTTTATTTCCTTTATACAACCTTGTAAACTACTCGATAAGCTGAACATATAAGCTGATTACAGATTTTTTTTATTATTTGGTTTACTGAATATTAAATTGGCATGCAGCTTGTTTGGGTGGTTGTGTTGCTCTGTCCTTTATATACATAGCATGTCTGTGTCAGCATAATGGCACCCAGAAAGGTTTCTCTTTAACATTTAATGCTGTTTGATGCAAAATAAAAGAACAGGAGAACGCTTGCTACATACTGTGGCCCGCCAGAGGGCATGACAAAATGACAGAATGGTTGGTCAGCATTCCCTGCACCCTACTTTTAAACTCCCCCTCCCATGTGATGTCGTTGCTCAGTGTCAGCCGAGAATCTCCAGAAGAATCTGAAGCAGATGGAGAATCAGATCGAACAGTTGGAAAAGGACATCAAGTCCTTCCCATCAACCGAGGATGAAAATGACAAATTTGTTGAGAAGATGACAATATCCTTTGCGTCTGTTTTTCATTGATGTTTGCTTGCCTGTATTAAAGGAACAAAAAACCCGTGTTTAAGATTATTTTAAGGTACAATTCATGAATCGTAATGCTAACTACTTCATTGTAATAAAAAAAATATTTTTTTACTTATTTTAAAGCAGTTAAAAGTATGAAGACCTGAGTTCAAATTCAGAAAACTAATTTACATTTGTATTAACTTTTTGTAAAACTAAAATTATTTATATCTTTTTTTCCAAATCTGAGCTCATAAGTCACTTGGCTGTAAAAATTTTTATTCTACATACATATATATTAAGGTCATAAAACCGAGAAACATTTTTTGCGCCGTCTGTCGCCAAACAACAAATAGTCATTGCACACGCAAATAACACATTCTGGCACCAAAATATCGCTGCAGATGACTGAAAATAACATCATTAATACTGCAGAAGAACTTTGCACAAAACAAAGGTTATTTAATATACAGCCATTAGGTTACGGCGCCAAGGAAATGGCTTTTTGATGGCCTGCCAGATTTGACGCGTTCATTAATCCTCGGGTCTAATTCGCCAGTTTGAATCCGCAGCACGGCTTTTCCCCTGCCGGCCCTAATCAGATTCCACCATGTTGGAGGGGTAAAAAAACTTAAGAAAAGCCGCTACTGCATCAGTGATATTTTTAGGTTCTTAATTCTGTGTGCAGCATTTGACGAACAAGCTCTCCACATGTCTCTGTGGCCTCATTTTTTCTCTCTCCGCTTCCAGTCCCATGGCTCGTGATGATAGTTTTCTAAAACCGCCACCCTCTTTTCCACCCAACTTTACCCATCCAGCGTTAATTTGTGTGCCTCCACTCCCATTCCACCTGCCATTTGGCCCAATCCTTACCGGCCATCTTGCTAAGCGGGGGAAGACGTGTCACCCTGCTGCTGTTTGTGGCTTGGATTGCCATGAGAATGAGGGTCGACGTACTTATGGCAGATGAATGACTTTCCACAGAGTAAATGTATAGGGTAGCCTTGAAAAAGCAATTGATGCCTATTCTTATCACCTCAACGCAAATCTACCCAGAAAAATCAATTTTCAAACCTTTGCCACATTCAAATGGCTTTCCTTTTTTTAATAACTAGGCACGCAAATGGAATTTCTAATACCTAATGGCTGTGCATAGGTCATCCTTCAGTTCTTCCATCAAGGTATTGTTACAGGAGCTACTCTCAAGATACTTTGCTGCACTATTAAAGAATATTCTCCTATAATAGCCGAAGGCAGCGTGGTGCTTTTATGGTCCTGTTTGGAATTTGGATTTTGTTTTTATGCAGGATGTCATACGCGTGTGATATTCTCCCATGATTTTATGCATGAAGCAGTGTAATACATGTTAATTTTAATGCGGGATGGTGAATTCTCCAGTGGTTGCGATTTGGCATTTCTTAGATACTTTCTGTGCATATGCTGGTATCTGGTAATTGACATTTCTTTGAGAGAACAAAATGTTTCTGCGTTTGAGTTGAATACGCTAGTATAAAACAATAACAACACTGCCAGGTTTGTGCTTATGTTTGTAATAAATGTCTCTTTTTGCCTCTATGCTGGACATTGGTACTGGACAAAGTATAATGATTTAGCATCCTGATGATATAGATCTTAATTGAAAAATACATCTAGTAATAAAAGATTTGACACCACTAATTGATTAGTATTAGAACTTGGCGAGCTTTTGGAATTTGGAGGCAAAAAAACTACGTTACGCATATATGCAGTCCAATCTTCAAAACAACACTTAATGTTCCTTCCTGATGAATTGACACAGGCTTGCAACATGTAATTGGGTTTCTGTTGATTTGGTTTTCTGGCTAGTTTTGGCTTCCCTGAAACCACCACCGAGGCTCCATCAAAACGAGCCTTCGCTGCACATACTACCACCTTGTCTGCACACCCTTGGCTCCTTGACTCTACGCTGTTGTGTCGGGGGCAGCACGGCTTCGTGGAGAAGGCACGCGAGCAGTATGGCCGCCTGGCGCTCATGTTCGACAACATGCTCAAGCTGTACGACGGCCTCGGGGAGTACTTCGTTTTCAATGCCAAGAAGGTCAGCGTGGAGGAGTTCTTTGGAGACCTTTCCAACTTCCGCTCCATGTTCATGGTGAGCCGCACCTTGCACACTCGCGACCAGCTGTTGGTGCGGTCCTTTCGTAACTATCAATCGCGGCGGTCAGTTTGTTTTTGTCGTCATTCCGGCGTTTATCGTCGGCAGCGTGATCTTCATTGACGAAGCTGTTATGATTCCGTTAATTAAGATATCAAGTTATTCGTCATCCTCCAAAATGTATTATTGCCCCAGTGAGCAATTCCTTCTGCATAATTACGCGCATAAACACAATTATCGACATTATAGCGATCGTTATATTTATGATTATTGTCGTAAAGTTTCTCATGCATTTCTCGGCGACAGTTACAGTCCCGATATGTACCATTAGTAAGAATACATTAGTGATGCCTTTTTTTGTTCGCGTATAATTATTTTTTTGGCTTGTGGCCTCTGCGCTCGACACTTTGTGAATCTACCCTCGGCGATGGCAAAGCTCGTGGGTAGCGAACATCAACACTCCCGTTTCTGATTTGAAAACTTCACCAGCCATCAAAAGGAATGCACCGCTCGCTGAGCTTGTATTTGAGAGAGAGGAATTACAGTGCGAGTAATGATCACAATTCATGGATTCGGCGATGGCTTGAAATGTGGCCTCATTATGTTCGGCCCATTCTCTAAACGGTCACATGGGCACTGAAGCAGCCACCATTGAGCAGCCCTGCCTGTCTGTCCTGCCCGCTGGCCCCTTCTATGGATTCAAGTGAACGGCTGAAAGCGTCGACAAAGCTTATATCGCCTCTTGCTTTAATTGGTCATGGTGACCCTTTGAATTGCTTCTATGGGATGCATGAATTCAACCGTATTGCCCTGCCTTGTGGTGGCTTCAACATAATTTGATTACAGTCTGTTGATTGCTCTTCAAAGCTTTTCTTTCGGGACAGCCGTGTCGAGCGCTCTCCCTTTCTGCCTCGCGACACTTTGCCGCCCATATTTGAAGCATCCACAGACGTTTGAGGAAGCTTCCGAAATTGGAGGCAAAGCGTAGTGAGAGAAAGAGGGAGGGCGCTTGACATGACTATACTGAAAGAACAGCTTTGAAGTGCAAAGATTATGAATCGAGCCGTGAAAACCTGCATCAGTACAATCTGTTGATCAACATTGGTATATAAGGCAGATTCCTTTTTCCCCCAATGTAGGCCTCTGTGACGGCACATTGGTTGTTCACAACGTGGGTACCAAATTAGATTATGACCTTATGTTCACTGGAATGGTTGACACGAAAAAAAAATTGTAAATGGTATCCGTGTCATCACTTAGCAAACAATGCAACTGCAACAAAAGCCAGTGTGCAACACGAGTTCTACTTAGCCCTTGAGCGCAAAGGGTGCAAGCGAAACACAGCGCCCACGCAGCGTGAGAACAGCGCACATCTTCACGTGCCCGTCAGACGTGTGCACACATTGAGAGTACGTCCCCGTAATTAAATGCTAGGTAAAAATGCCAGTGCAAAATGTCACAAGGAGCAAACATGCCTTACATCGTGCATGCTGGAAACTTCAATGGCCATAATGACCCGCTTAGCCCAGTGCCAACTGTTTGAATTTCAATTCCGCGTGTAAGGCCTCGCTGCATTCGTTATGCGCGAGCGTCTACGGCATTTAAGAAACCCTGTTATTATTTTTCGCCCTTTTGCTTCCGGCTGCTTAGTGCTGAAAATGTATGTCTAGCTCGTACAGCCGATCCAGAAGAAATAGTTAAATGTTGACTTTTTATTGCGGTTTACTGTTATTATTAATCATCATCATCAGAACACCAAGAGAAAAATCTTCGCATTTTATTTGCTATTGGGCAAGCAGAGCAATCGGGGTTTGAACTTAGTTTTTCATCTATGGAATTGTGCTGCATTTTAAAATTATATTTTTTTTACGTGTTCCCATGTTTGCGCAAAACAGTGTGAAACCACCAGCTAGCTGGTGTTAAAAATGTGGGCAACACAACGAGCTCTTTATTTTGTTATTGTCTTGATTGTGATTTTCACGGGCACCTGTTTGTGGTGCTAAGTGGTCCTGGAATACCTGGCAGCGGTTTAAAATGCCACCACGAGAGTGAAATGAAGTCCGAATCCAATAAGCAGCAGCAGCTCTACGTGTGTTGAAATATTTTGCTTTAGACGGACATTATCTTTTCGCTTTTCAGCACCAAGACAAAGGCGAGTTTATTTTTTATCTTGGGGAAGAACTGAGCAAATGCTTGATATGTACTGAATATGAGGGCAATTATTGCGAGCGGAGTATAACATGATATTTGGTGTACACGTAATGAGATATATATTTTTGATAGACGAATGGAAATGTAATATCCTATTACTACTAACCTAAATCTACCTTCAAACCTTGCTAAATATTTAATAAAACGTCATGATCATAATCCAACATATACTGTAGTATCACAGTACAGTAGTAGTGGATAAAGCCGCCCTGTTAAACTAATGTACAAGTCAATTTGAACCTTTTAGATCACAATTGCAGTTAGTATTCTGCTTGTTTACCCACAATAGCCTCACTGAGCCTCAAGACTCCTGTTCAGGAGGCTCCTGCCAAGTTCTCGCAGTACAGGGGGTTGTTCTGTTTGTTGTTATATTAACATTGTTATGTTTCTTTTTATTATCAAATTAATTTTTCCAAAACCAATCAAACCTACTTTTGGATCGTGGCCTTCCTTCAATAACACCCCTAATCCTACATACTCTGGAGTATTTGGTAGTTGTGTCTCTCCGGCGGATTTCTTTTGTGAACTGGATTTACGCGACTTGTTTTGCTCGTGCTTATTTTGAGCCTTACTCTGCCGCCTATAGAAGAAAGTTTTAACTCGGCGTATATAGCTTGTTATGACACGGATCAGAGACATAGACATTGACAACAAGAATTGAGAAAAGGGCTGAAAAGAATCATGTCGACGGTGCATGCGTGAAATTACACTGAGAGACAGTTCTGGGAACACGTGGCTCAAGGAGCATGCGATGTTAGGGATATCACCGTGACTGTTTAGAAAAGTAAGTGGGCTTGGGCAGGACGCGTCGCTCAAAGAGATGATGGCTGGTAGTAGAGACTAACATTGGAGTGGCAGGCAAAGGAGGGCTCAACTACTGTGAAATGTGATATTGCACGACCTCAAGAGATGGCGATTACTTTGGGGAGGCCTTCATCCAACTGGCTATATCATGCTGGTTGATAATTATAATGATTTTTAATAAACAAAGATAAAAGTACATTTTAATTTTAATCTCAGCCAGGCATGGGTTGGATGCTATACCATATACAATGCCCATTCACATGTCACCCCTGGAGCTATAGTGCAGTGAACACATTCTATGCAATGCATTTGCTCTTTAATAACCCTCCGAAGGTGCCGCATGGCACTTTATTCCACGCAACCGTCTGAATTGTATTTGCTATAACATTTTTGTAACACTCAAAAATCAAACAAATTATTCTTAGCATATTGTAATTACATTTTTGACACGTGCTTTATATACTTCCCATAGTCATCGCTATATCCATGTAATCGTTGGCAGCATCTGCACCGCACAGAACATGTACCTTCTGGCCTGCAGATTTATTTACGCCGGTTTTATTCCCATTGGCCAAATGGCTCACCTGTTAGCGAATGGGCCTGACTTTGCTAGAGATTAACTTGTTTACAGACACTAATCCGGTGGGTAACTCGGAGTGTGGCCTTATCGATATCACTTTAATCCCATCCAGTCTGCGAAGGATGCAAGTGCTTAGGCCACAGATTGAGAGGAGAAAGTAACAGGCCGTGAACTGCCGGGGAAGATATTCATCTGCCAAAATGCATTCCTGAAATTGAGATGGCCACGTTGCGATGAATCCTTGAGCATGAAAGCCATAGGTCTGTATAAGGCATACAAAGATATATTTTCTTCGCTCGGCAAAGACAGCCAGATTGAACACAGGGCTTGCGCACGAGTGTCCCTTAACCTGGTGGCAGGTGTGATCTTTTGGGCCTTTGTATGTCATCGCCTTTTCATTTCCTGCTTTGCCACTTTTAGCCAACCATACACTGGGAGGTAATGGATGGCTTGGGCAATTAAATCCTGCATTAAATCTATTTTAGGACCGCATAAATCCAAGGCGTTGTGTATGTTTATGTACCTATCTTGTGTCTGTGTTTGTGTACCTTCTTGTGTGTGTGTATATATATATAAGGAAACGCGGTAATATTTATAAACGGTACAGCCTGCAATACATTTAATAGCCAGATTGCACCAAGGCCCATCCCACATTTGACAGTCACCTTCCCAGCTGTCGTCTTTGGTTATCACTGTGCAACGGGTCAGCATTCTGTCAAAAATCCTAATTTAGACAGATTAACAGCCAGGAATTTTCAAGCAACAGCGAGGTGCTGTAATCCCTGGGAGGAGAAGCCGCACGGCAGTGCATGTACTTGTTAATAAAGCATGATCTGCTGCATCATCACACCGCAACTGTAGCCTGTTGTTTTAATACCGTATGTTTGCTCGCCAAATTCAATTTATATCAAACAGCTCTGCAGTCTCGGGCAAGCAGCGTGCTTCATGCCAGGTCACAGATCAGCCCTTCAGTATTTAAAGCGAGTGACCTTAATGCGAGCGTGCCTTTTCAGTAACTAATCTCACCGCTGTGATGCCGCGAGCGTGTGTGGATCAGGCTTCAGCATGCCGACAACCCACCCCGTGCCCCGTACTCCGATAATTGCGGGCAGCTCGGCATCGTTAATGGCGCTTAGCGACTAATTAATCACTGCTTGCATTCCCCGCACCTCATTATGAGTTGTGCAGGTGGCCGGGATTTGAATGGTCTTTCACCAGCTCAACAACATTAGATCACACGGAACGTCACTTTTCTATTTATATCGTATATATGAGTTTTGAGAAAATTTTTTAAAATGCAGCTTACCTTTTGCGTTTGTGAAATCGTAGCATTAGATTTTTCTTACTCCTGGAGTTTTATATTGCGGAAGTTGTCAGACACACTGTCTGAACGATATTCGCTATTAAATGGATTGCACTTCTTGAGCGATTTCCCTTTAAACATAAACGAAAAATAAAGTAAAGAGAAATAATAATAGCTGAACCAAAATATCTGCCATTTATTGGTTATTGGACAGAGATTTTTTTTGATAGCCTCAATCTAAAGCAGGTTGAATTGGAAGCGCATACTTATTACCTTGATTCTTGCAATGTATGAAAAAGACTTAGGGCTTTCGTGAAACGAGGAAGGGAATTATGGGATTGACAGCTTGATGACGAAATTGATGTCCTCATTACCTGAACTCGTTTTTGCCAATTTGCACTGCCTCCCGTGCGGGGAGAATGTGCTCAGCAGAAACGACGGGAGGCCTGCCGTATGACGGAGGGATGCACGGAGTACACGGACACATGCAAGCACATGCCCACAAGGCCTCACCGTATCTCTGGCTCTTAATTTTGCGCGTAATTCATTTCCTGCTGCTTTGCGTCCTTTTTATTTTTGTTCACCGGCATTTTTAATTGAGATTTGTGCGGGTACGCTTCTTTTGTCTGCTTTCATGTGGCCCGGTTTTCATACTCGTGTCCGAAGAACTTAGAGACGCATGCAAAGCACGCTTGTGGCAACCAGATGCCGGCTTTTCGTCAATTCGTGTGCACTAACTGAAAACAAAATCAGACAACTGAGGGAGCATTCAAGTTGGCAGATGCAGCAGTTGGAAGCAGAATTTTGCACTTTCTGCTGCTTGCGTGAATCCTACTGGGACCCTCAGTGACTCTCATAAACTTTATCAAACCAGGAGGAAGGCAAGGAAGCCCTCTAAATTATGCATCATTTGATCTGCCGCTCTGTCTTTTCCGTTGTGCTTTCTGAGAGATGTTTTGAAATGTTTCTTCACCCTTTGCAAAAGGGCAGTCTACAGTTGATATTTAGACAAGGAGTTAATGGAAATTCTGGTATTTCTGTTGCTTTTGTTATTGTTTTTTATCCTTTACGCCCCTCTCGGACGTTTTCATTCCTCTTTGTCTTTGAAGTGGTGTAAAATGTAATCATATGTTGTGGTTTGGACAAGGTTAGGAATTTTTCAAAGATAGATAGATATATATACAGCAAATCAAAGATCGTGACGGCATCACAGTCTTGTTTTTCCTTATTAGTGTATGCTTGGGTGCCCCGCCATTCGTGGATAATGGGACACATGCTGTCCTCTGTTAGGCATAAAGTTTCTATTTGTCAGCATTTTAACATGTTTTTCTCCCTCTGATAAAACCCTGCCCCATCGGCCCCCAGCAAGCCGTGAAGGATAACGCAAGACGGCGAGAGGCAGAGGAGAAGATACAAAAGGCCCAGATTGCCAAAGAGAGGGCCGAGAAAGAACGACTTGAAAAGCAACAAAATAAAAAGCGGTTACTAGAAGGTATCACGATTGCCATATTTCATATATTCGTAAATATACGCATCCATATATGTATAATGTAGTTTGGGCGGCAGAATAGCGCAATGGTAACACCTGAGCTGCACAGAAAGTCCTGCCTGAGGCGGTTTGATTCCCGCCTTGGGTGTCTTTCTGTGTGGAGGTTGTGTGTTCTCCCCCTGTTCTCTGTGGATCATCTCTGGCTTCTCCGGTTCCCTCCCACGGTTATAAAAAACACTCAATAATGAATTGGCCTATAACATTCTAACATATAGTACGCAGTGTGTGGCAAATGTTGGCACTGGCTGGCTGTATGGCTGCCTTCTCCCTGCCTCTGCGGTTTCCTCGCGGCTCCGTATCCACGTCTCGTCCATGACCAGGCATGGAATTTGCACACGTTATGAATTGGATCATTTTTATTATTCCTATTCTGGGTAAGTGTTCATGATTCTGCCCCAGATTGTTGCATGTTGTCAGCACGATGTCCGATGTTTTTCTCCACGTAACGTGGAAGCATTTCGAAAAGTGAGCTCCGTTCCTGAAGATGATCCCAATGCCGCATAAACTCCCCGCCATGTTGAGTGAGATGCCAGAACCCATCCCAGACAACACGGGGGCACAACCTGAGAGCATGTCGAAGAGCTATATATTTTTTGCAAACAAGATAGCTGCATTTATTTGGAATTGTTCACTTAACATTTTGTCAATTGACATCTTCCTAAGCCCCCAGCAAAAAATTATAACAATGTGGAAATCCATGAGATTAAAGAGATTATTACGTGTTGTGAATCAATTGCGACCATTATTCCACGAGCTAGATGACTGTACGCTGCACTGTATACGTGTATATACGTGTAAGATTTCTACTGAAAAGTCAGATTGCGCCCTGACGTTAATATAAATTAAGACTGTCAGCCACAATGTAATTTAACCTACGATCAAAGCAAACTGGTTTGTGATTCTGTATATTTTATTAAACCGTGCATGTGTGCGTGTGCGGCACACGTAAATACATGTGTGCTTACACACACACAGACGGGGATGAAACGGGTGTCATGGACAGTCTGATGGAGGCATTGCAGTCAGGAGCTGCCTTCAAGAGAAAACGGGCACCACGGCAGCAAGGTAAGACTGCGTCGCCTTCCAGTGTTATCGTATCCTGAAATCTCTTGCATACAACACTCCATGGCTTTTCATAAAATGCATTTCCTATTTTCACATCCCAATTCCCCCCACCCCCGCCCCCACAATCCCACCTTCCCACCACAAATTATTTACCAGTGCTTTTCCACGCTGCTGTAGTTTTTCAGATTTCACAAATTCCTATACTTTCCTCATTCCTCCTCATCCTGTGTCATGTTCTCCAGTGTTTACTCCATGCGTACTTCCCTACCCTTGCCTCACCTCATTGAAATGGCTGTTCCACACTCCCAATTTCCCCTCCCCAGCGTCTTCCCAGATCGCACGTTATCTATTATTCCCTACAGCACCCATCCTTGTTCTGTCTCCACACTGCTCTCCATTGCCCTCCAACCTCGCTTCTACTTGCAGCCCTTTTTCTTAAAAAAAAACTATACACAATTCAAGCCAGTCAAGGTAGGGTGATTTAAAACTGGATCAATGAGGATCATTTTTGGACCAATGACAAACACTGTTCAGTCTTGGTGTACGCGTAACAATCACAACTGGAGCAGCCAGAGTAAACGACGACTATTTTTTTTCTTATCCACCCCCGCAAATGATATTCCAATCGACCTTGTGTCACCGAGATGAGGAAGCTTCCATTCATAGCTCTGAAGTTATCTGTATATCAGCCTGTATCAGAGAACAACCATGGAAGTTGACATTACGGAACTACTTATGAAGTCATTTCAATAGCCTCCTTTATCTACACTCAGGGCACACCTGTGAGCTCAGATTTGTGAGCAGTGCTCCTAAAAATGTCTTTCATAATATAAGGTCACTGGCATACACTGGCTGCTACTCCCATGCATCTCTTGTATTACTGTTATGTCACATATATTGTATAAGAATAGTTGTACGAGTCTTAGGATGTTTGACATCAAAACTGTTTGAAGCGAAAACCCAGGTTTGCTGGTAATTTAATAAATGTATGTGTCCGCAGCTATATTTAAAGCTGTGTATCTATACTTGTATATTTCCACACACACATCAAGCTTGAATATCAAAGCCTACTTGATGTTCAGAACATCAAGAAGTTAATGTATAGTTTAAATGCAAGCTGCGTGCATCGACAGAACAGTGCCCTGCAGTCGTGTTTACTAATTATAAGACGAGATCCTCCCACCTGCACAGACATCCCTCTGTACTCCCCTCCCTCATGGTTCCACTTCCTCTTGCGAGTCTTTTATGAATATTAAATAACAGATGTTGCTTTGGAAACATCTAAGTTGCTTTTAAGAGCTGATGTTTCAGGATAGCCATATCGAGTGTTCCTTCCCTCTCCTTCGCTTCGTTTCTCCTCACCTGTTAGAGGCGTCATCATGCTTCTGACTCTAGCCTTGGAAACCTACATAATTGCATTTTTTTCATTATTCTGACATTTATACGTGGAAAACAAGTCTGAAAGTGCACAGTCGTGATTGTAACGTTCGACATGGCTATCCCCAAAGAACATCTCTTGAAAGCAATTCTCATACATCTAGCCGTGAAAACCTATATCAATACAGTTGCTTTTGATGTATACATTTGAATATAGGGACTTGTTACATCTAAAAATGTCGAAGAAAATATAGTGGGCAGTATTGTACTCACACTCAGAGATGGCCCAGTGGCTCAGAGGCCAGAATACTGAGCTGCCACCAACGAGCACCTGGGTTGAAATTCCAGGTTTCTCAGCTATCTGCGATCAAAACAAATTTTCATATAACCATTTCAATTTATGCAGAGCTTAATTTGGATAGTACCAGCTGTGAGACTGGTTTGACTGTCATGCAGAAAAATATTACACTAGTATGCTGGTTGTGAAAGTGCTGTCCCCTAGTTTACAGATCAAAGGTCACTCACTGAAAGGAGTTCAGTAATGTCTGCTTCTGCGGGCCATTCTCCAACACGTGGGGTTACGCCACTTTGTGAGATTTATGAATGGATTTTACAACTCATTACACGATACTGATAGAGCAATCGGGATATAATGGCGAAAGATGACAGAAAATAATGTATTGCCCCTACCCATGATAATTCCTATTTTAGTTCGCTGCCATTTCCCTGCCATTTTTATTATTAACACTCGCCCTTATGGCAACCTGTGGCCGCCTAGGCCAGATCTGGCCTAGATGGCGACAATGCGATCAGCTCCGAGCCTGGAGAACAGCTTGCAGCTTATTGGCGAGATCCTCTGCAGAATTGTCATGTGACCACGACCAGCCAATAGGAACACTCAAAATAATGTGGAATGACACCCCAACTGCTGCATTATATATAAACGCATTAATTTGCGATTTACAAACTTTGAAAGTTACCTACCGTATTTTTTACACAATCTGCCCGGAATGAGAAGATGGGTATATCAATTGCACAAGGTACGATACGAGTTGGTTCCAAAGGTAACCATTATCCCTCTTGACGTCTACAGTTGTTTTTTATATAAAAAAGACGAATCCTATAGAGCGCGAACGAAGGATCGCTGGAGGAGTGGCTGAGGTGTGCTCAATCAATACTTTGGAAATTAGGTTTTAAAACTTTGAGCCCTGTTTGATTGGCAGTTGCTGCGCAGTCAGCGGTGAGCAGACATCAGTAATACAAAACCGGATTTCACTCTGTATCGGATTCCTGTAGGAGTTTGAGAGGATATTAAGGAGAAACAAGATGAAGTTGCACTGTGCGTACAATGTCATTTTATAACGCTTGTGAGCTCTTCTGCTACATAATACCTATTACCATTGGCGTGTAAAGTAGTTGTTTTATTATTATTTATAGTACAGTCGTGTTTATTCAGACTGACGATTATTTTAGCAATACCGTCTCAGTAATTCATTCATTCATTCATTTTCAGAAACCGCTTAATCC
>JAZEWU010000016.1:5187328-5199685 GCA_036362915.1 Geotria australis
TCCACACAGAAAGGCACCCCGAGCCGAGATTCGAACCCGGGACCTTCTTGCTGTGAGGCGGAAGCGCTACCCACTACGCCACCGTGCCGCCCCCGTCTCAGTAATGTGCTGATTATTCAATTCCATCAAGTGGTGGCCATTTATGTAACATCCAGTTTGGATTTGGGCACTCGTGGACATTTATTGTTGTGAAGCGACAGTGTAGTGACTAGCAGACTATGCTATGAGCCTCGAGCCCTGGGCAATGGGTAACATCTGTGGTGATTGGGACCTCTGCGTGAAAGGTGCTACATAGATGTAATACATTGTTATTGCAAATGACTATTATGAGTGCGTGGGGTTGAAAGGCGGCGACGTTTTTAGCGAGGAGCCGGATCACTTTTGTGCATTGGTTCTTGTAGCGTCCCACGCTGTTTTCTTGAGTGCATGCTTTCCCGTGAGATAGCTGCTGCCAAGTGCGTCAATATTTTTTTTTTATTCTTCCCCAATGTGCACGTGCACCCATTCCTCCACACATCAGAAATATTTCAAAAGCAGCCTGCGTTTAAGTTGCGTCATCAAACTGCACAACTGTAACCAAGCCACTCTGGTGCCACAGAACACATTTTTTTTTCGTAGATGTAAACAAACACCTAAGCACCAAAATCATAGTAAAGTTGATGTTTTGGTTGACGTGTATGCAGTACTATCCGGTTATACAATTAACTGTGTTCTTTACACCAAGGACGTATTAAAGAGCTGCCTGAAATCTTGTCGCACACTACAGATAAATCACTTTAATTATGTCAGAGGCTGCAATATGCACTGTCTCGGTTGAGGAACTATGAGCCAGGCAGAGTCACTAGCTGGGGAGGAGGCTGCCTCCTATATGACACATAGGGTGTAATGGGATCAAAACGTTGTGCAAGCTGGGAAATCCATATAGGTTTGTAGGGCACAACACAATTGATTATTTTAGAAACTTTTTAACAAAGTCTGCGCTGAAAAATATGCTGAAAGCCCAGAGTCGGCCTAATTAAAGATTTTGCAATGCACCCGGCATATCCCAGAGATAAAAACAAAAGTAGTTTGTCGTAGAAATGTTCAAAACAAAGGTTCAAATGTGCAAAAACTGGTGATAATTTCCAGTGCAAAAAATACTTGCGTTTATTTTTATTTGGCAGCACTGGTGCCACCCCTTTGGGGCCCGTCCTCTGCGAGGTGTTGGGTTGCTGTGTATTTTGTGAAAGGCATTCACTGTCATATCTGACGGAATGCGCCGTCGACTTTCCCCACCAGCTGTCATCCATACACCGACGCAAGAGGAATATTAAAATATTAGAGTCTGTGAGAGACGGTGGAGGGAGAATGTGTAGTTGTGGATCGATGTGGATGGATTTTAATGGCTATGGATAGCTAGATTTGGATATGACTGATTGAATTGGTTATATTTTACAGTGTGATTACATTTTGGTGTCTGTTATTTCATCAGGAGAGGTGCACGCTTGGAATTGTATTGAGAGACTGACAAACACGTGGATTAAGGAATATGTGTATGTCAAAGGGATAGTCATAGTATTAAGAAAAGTTAGTGGGTTGGAGCAGAACTCATCAATCGAAATATGTTCTCTCAGGAGACGGAGCAATGAAATGAGCTTGTGTGAACGTGCTGGGCGGATGGTTAAATCGCAGGACCATGAGAGCTGGTGATGGCTTGTAGAGGAATTCATCCTGCAGTGCGTTGATCCAGGCAATAAAGATGATTGTTAAATATAATCACGTAATAATAGTTAAGGGGTAGGCTTATGAAGTTAATGTGCAGGTAAATGGATGGAACTGTGAACAAACACGAAGCTCATATATTTTATTTGTTTGCACAGGCAATGCTTTTACTGGCCTGCATGCACCGCCGCTCATAAGAGTGGTTGGAAATGTGATGACAGATTACGACTCTATATTTAAAATCTTTGTCATAGTTCACGAGCATTAATGCTAACGAGGCGACTCTGTCTTTAGTGCTCTCGAATCATACAATTCGATGTTTGATTACTGGAGAGACTAAGAATCCCACTCTTCCATAGTTACTGTCAACTCTCCCTCTGATAGCAAAGGCTACCACTATTTATATTCATGTAGTTCTCTCTTTTTTTTCCCCCGCCGAGTCCAATTATGTCCCAGTTTATATCGTTTTGTCCACGTGTTGTATCTAGCAGTAGTCGACACCAAAAGGTCTCCTGTTTGTACCCAGTGATTCTCAACACTCCCTGCCTCCTCACCTGTCGAGTCTGTACCATGGCTCGATGAACCAGAGGTGTTGGGGACTGGGGGCAGTGGTATAATAATAATAGCATTTATAGAGCGCTGTTCACCCGAGGGTCAGAAAGCACTGCACAGGGCCGCGGAGAGAACGACATATCAACAGGCATATCAACAGGCGCTTTGTGACCCTCGGGTGAAAGGCGCTATATAAAATTATATTATTATTTTTATTATCAGCAGACCAAATGTTTACAGAAATTAGCCAGGTTCTGAATGAGGGATGATTGCACAACGCCTTGAGAAAAGTGCAATTTTTGATTGGCGGCATAGGAAAAGGGTGGTAGAGATCAGAGCATTGGGGAAGCGGATGAACAATTGGAGACCGTATTCATGATTTCTTATTTGCTGAAGACATAGTCATTATAATAACCAGTGGATATTAACTGCAGGAAATGATTGAAGATCTTCTAGGAGAAGGTTGCCAAGTTGGGCTAACAATAATTTATGAGCAAAACAAAGGTCGCGTACGCGGTGTTTGTTGAACTAAATAAAATAAATAATGGAAGGACACGATGGGAAAACACAACATGAGACTTATATTTAGGACGGTTATTTAACGCACCGGTGTCAAAATTATTAAATAACGAGTCAAGACAGAACATATTGGAGTGCTTTAGGGAAAGTGAATTTTGTAGTGAAAATAAACATACTTGACAGGAACATGGACACTGATTTTCAAAAGAAATTTAAACAAAACCCCAAAAGTGGGCAAAGGAGCATGACGACATGCATGCTGGGAATTACACCGAGACAGAAATAGGTACACTTGAATAAGGGAACAAATTGTAAATTAGAAACATCACATCGACTGTTGAGAAAAGTAAGTGGGCTTGGGCAGGATAGCTCACTCAAGAGGGTGATGGGCAATGGAAGAGACTGGTGATGGAATGGCAGCCTAAGGAGGAAACACACCCAAGATGATGACCACTAAGGAGGTGGAGCGATGATAAGATTAGCTCTTGTGCTCCATGGATCTTGACATTGGAAGTCTCTGAGGGGTAGTGATGATTTAAAATATATTCATCTTATCAAACACATTAGAGCATCTTATCAAACACATTAGAGCAGCCTAAGGAGGAGAAAACACACCCAAGATGATGACCACTGAGGAGGTGGAGCGATGATAAGATTAGCTCTTGTTCTCGATGGATCTTGACAATGGAAGTCTCTGAGGAGTAGTGATGATGTTTTAAAATGTATTCATCTTATCAAACACATTAGAGCATTGTCAGGGTTCATCAAGTTGCATCTTGGCCTGTTTTGTGTTTTCTTCTGCCATCGTACTATATTATAAAAAAAATTTGTTTGGCTGACTGGCTGGCTTGCTGGTGCTATTACCGTGCACATCTTTGTGATGATATCACCAGCATTCCCACAGTCCCCGAATCCCACTCCAACATTTTATCTTAGCTGTGTATCCTGTGGAAATGCATGGGCAGCGCTGCTTAGTTTGATATTCAAACCACTGTAATGTACATGCTACAAAAACTCCATGCAACATCATTCATACCAATAGACGTGTTATAGCACTTTTATGGTTTTGTTTTTCAGAACAACATTCACGTTGTGTTCAATTTCACCAACATGTTCCGATTTGGATAAGGACTTACGTTTATGAAATGATCAAGGCTTGGGAAATAAAAAGTCAATCTGAATCTAAAACTGCTGCAGGAAAGAGCATTGAGGACATATTAAGCCGATGATAATCCTGCTTTACTTGGCAAATCTGTTTAAATCTGCAATTGTAATTTCTTACGCTCACCGTGTCAGCTGATTAAAAAATGCTATGACATTCTATACGCATGTGGGGCAGAGCATCCCATCAAGCTGTTCTGAATCCTGGCCCTGGCATTATCTTCATGAGCCCTGGCACTTATATTAGGAATCAAACAGCAAGCATATTTTTTTCACCATAAATCAAATCGAAATGTTTCACGAATGCTTCTTACACAATGCAGGCTGTCTTGCAAGAATAGTCTTTGGCACATCAGCTTACATATATACTTAGTTTGGGCTCGAATGGTGAAGACTCTTAAGTGTTTAAAGTATGACTATGCCTCTGGATGGTAATGATAGTGGAGTGGGCTGAATGAGAATACAAAGTAATGATGAAGAGAGGAAATAAAATATATACGGACGAGTTTCTTTTAATAAATGAGAAGCAGTCACAAGTTCCATATCGATTGCATTTCAATGCCTGAAAAAGTATAGGTGTTTGTAGCGCCATTGCAGTGTGTGCCATAGGAGTGGTTTGCAGTCAATCATTCAGGGTCAGCATCTCGCCTTTGTAATCTTCGCCCCATCTGCTCGCATTTCCCATTTTGTCCTTTGGCGCAGTCCATTGCTGACCTGGGTGAATTGTTTCACCGTTGAGAATTCCACGGGCTTGAGTAAAGTCATTGCAATTCGAGTTGAACTCTATAAATTGGTTGCCTGATCACTTTGAGTATAATTTCTGTGGAAAAAAATTTGGGGGTTTTTTGAAAGGGAAAAATAAGCAAAAAAGCAACAATATATAAACAATAGCCTTTATCTTAGACTTAAAGGGAAATAGGTAATTTTTTAAAGGTCAAAGAAACCCTGAGTTTTTTAAACATTAAAATTAATGAGTATGATCTTGGCACAGTGTGCATTAGTTTCCATTGAATGTTAATTTGGTTTTCTTTAAGTGGCTTTCAGAAATGAACAGTTGGGCAGTCTTGCGGTGACGATTCGAATTGAACGCAAACTAAATTAAAAGATGAAGAGAATACTTTATGTAGTGACAAGGATGCGATCGTATCCATTCATGACTACATACGTGTGTTCATGTACAGCTATTTTCTTTCAATTCACTGCTGGATAAGGGCCTCCCTCTGCTGTGTGAGTCACGGAGGTTATTTGATCATCGTAACAGTAGCGAGTGTGTACTCTGGACCATAGAAGTGCAGTACAAAGATGTATTGTCCTACACTGCCGTCTGCTCCCTACGCGATAGCTCCACAGCAGCCTATAAACACCCGTCTTGCACATGGTACTTGGTCTCTCCAAGCACCATATCCAGGCTGAACCCTGCTGAGTTTCCAAGGTCTGACATTATCGGGTGCATTCCAGGTGATTTTGCCGCGACTACTCGTGTTGTGCTCATATATCCCGTTCATCATTGGAGAGACAAGGATGATTGTCATTGTTCTTTGCGCTTATGACAGGTGGACAAAAACTCATTTTCCATCCTAAGGTTGATACCCCAACCCTTGGCACCAAGCAGCACGGTTTGATATATTACCATCCACAAGCCCTTTTAAGTGCATTTTTTTTGCGCTATTGTGTTAAACGAAAGGGGAAAATGACGAGACAAAAAAAGGTGATTTTTTTTTGTGCATCAAAAATTATTTATTAAGCGTAGCAGCATAATTACTCTCCCTAGTTATTTAATAATGGATTCCCCCCAGAGAGGATTTGTTAAGGGTGGTTTCACAGGCATCTCCTTGACAGCTCTCTCGGGTGAAGAAGCTTGGTTAGTGGATGGCGAGAGATGGGCTGCAAAAAGCTATTAACTGCACCGGGCTGCTTTCTGACTCTATCTGCGTGACTGACAGCAAAGCAAAGGCCCATTTAAAGTGTATCACTCCAAAAGGCAAGTGGCAGCGTTGAAAATGAGAGTGGAAAGCAGATTTTTTTTTGTAACCTTATTTGTTTATTTACGTATGTGCTACATTGATAAAAAAAAACTTTACGTTCTGCCCACCGAAATCTGCAGGGACTAAACATGCAGGCGGTTTTATATGCGAACTGCACTTGCTCGTCGGTGAAATTTACGATTGCGCACACACCGGCGTATTTGTGCAGGCCTACAGGGGAACAGGTGACCGACGAGGGGCCTGCTAATGAAACCAGTTGTAAACCAGCGTAAAAGTTGAAGGAGGCCGATGCTCGTTGTGGGATTTACTCCTTGGCATCTCGATCGGCACGACGGGAAATGTCTTATAACCTAAAGATGTTCACAGCAGCCACGGGTGCTGCCAGTAGGGCGCACCGTAGACGTCTTGTGCTTTTGGTTCAGGAAACCGTCGTCTGCGCGCACGTCGTCTTTGTGGAGCCTGTGCAGTACGCGCTGCGGATGGCAACGGTGGTTGGGGGGGGGCGCCAGACAGTACTCTTGGGAAGTGCACGCCAAGTGCTTAGATTTTGTGATCTGAAGGCCTCGTGCTGTTAAAAAATTTCACGCGATTTGGCAGTCAGTTTTTGATTCGAAACCACTGAAATCTAATGCATCATACATGTTTGGACATCCATAAATGTATACAATGCATGAATAAGAAATCACACATGGTACTACAATGTGTTGCCCGTGTGTAGAATAGTCGCATGCTTGCTGTGTTGTGCTCTGTAGCCGTCCGAGCAGAATATCATTTCAACTTTATTGTTAATTCTGCCATATGTACAGGACATATAGAGGATTGAAATGCCGTTTCTCTCACACACCGGTGTTGGCATATACAAGGACTGAAACACAACAAGAAGGGTTTAAAAATACTAGGATTAAAGAAAAATACAAAAAAAATATTTTCATATTTACAAGTTAAGCTAAGCTCGGGGTCGGGGGGACAATAACAAGGCACAGATCTAGAACAAAAAATATAATTATAACAAATATAGTGCAAATAGCTTTAATATAGTTCAAATATAGATGAAAAGATGTGCAAGTAATACCATCTACAGGACTTGACTGGCGGCTTACCAAATGAAAGGGCCATTAACATGCATGACAGCGCAGTAAGTGCCATACACTCTTGTCCATGGTATTGTAAAAAAAAATATTTTTAATTTGTTTTTATCAGCCTGCTTGACCTACTTGAATGCGTCTCCTGCAATTCATTAATATAAGTGTGGTGTGTGGGTTGTGAAGGCGTTCGTGGGTTCATTACTTTTGTGTAGAGCTGCTCACACTTTGTAGATTACCCGAAGTTCATTCATTTGTCAATGTTCACCATTTTGTATGATGAATTGTTTTCTACGCTACCGAAACGTTGTTTTCACCAAAACGTTTTGAATCGTCGCAGCTTCATGCTTGCAAATACTGTCCAATTAACAGCATTCTCACGGTATAGAAATGGCTTGAGCATTTGGACTCCTACCCTGACCCAAGATATATTTTTAGAATGAATTTGTAATGAACACATACCATTTTCGTGGATGTTTTGCACAGGTGTGGATTTTTATTATTATTATTATTATTTGCGCCTCTGTAAGTAAATAATATCGTTGAAGGTAGTGAGATGATGTAAGCTGTTATCGCAAGCTGCTGCTTGCAAGTTTCGCCATTGGTTGCAGATACATCTGGAGAACAAAAATGCTTCTGAACACTGTGACCAGCCAAGAGGTTGGCAGCCGTACGGAAGTAAGCGCTCATCTTAGCTAGTGTGGCGTTTGCACTGTTAGTTTAATAATGGATGGTAAAAGGTCAACAGTTTTACCAATTGGAAACGGTTAAGGTGGCGTGAGCACAGGCTTTGATGAATGCTCTGTCTGCACTGTAATTAAGCCTGCAGGACTCTTCATTATTTTCCGGTTTGTTGTTGTTGTTTTTGCTATGATTTGCTGCGGGTCGCATTACAACGATGAATTTATTGGTATGCAGAGCACGGCTCATGCACATTTTAGCAGGCTTGAGGGAAGGGCTGATAACTGGGAGAAGGGAGTTGCAGGGCACGACAGCACACCGCGTCAGATTCTGCGAACGTGTTGGTGAGGGGCGGGATGGAGAGTCTTCGCAAGGCAGGAAGGAGGAGGGGCCTCCTGGGTGTGGGCGTTGGTGTGAGGGTTTTGGGGGATGGAACGGGTTCAGCATGAGATGGTATTTAAAGGGCAGGCGATAGGGAGCATTTGTGATGAATCTCACGTCCCAACTGGTAAAAGGTCTCGGCTCTGCGGCGGTTCCAACTCGTATTGATATGCAAAGCCAGAGAATTTCCATTCCTGAGCCGCCCTGCTAGGAAGCCCTTTGTGAGTCCCTGCCATGCGTTTATGGCACACCTCATCTACAATTCAGCGAACGCCTGACACATTTTTTTTTGGGGAGGGACGGAGGGGAAGAAAATGAATTTCAACTTCATACTTAGTACTTTCTATGACCCGCATGGAGGTGTGTTGACCCCATATACACAGATTTATATTTGCCTAAATTTACATTTAACCTCCATTGCTGCATGATGATAACAAGAGATACAAAACTAAATTGTGATGATTAACAAAACATTTATCCTGATAGGGTGAACATTTTGCCTTTCATGCATTTTTTTATAATAGACCATAACTACTCGATGAAAGTTTACAATTCATAGAAAGTTGATTGGTAGGAAACTAATTGCATTACAGTAAAAATTAGATTGAAGAGGGCATAACAAACAAAGGGAGCATGAAAGCAACTAAACTAAAGTTGCTTTGATAATCTCACAGTAGCTCTTGGCCAGATGCAACCATCATGTGTGATAGACAATATTCTAAAACAATTTTACGAATTTTATTTATATCTCCATTATTAAAAAAAAATACTCGTATATTCCAGTAAATGAATACATTTTGGAGTAAGATGGCATGTGAACCACTGGTATTCAGAGTAGGAATGCGCGAAAAGCTTGTGGAATT
This sequence comes from Geotria australis, assembly GCA_036362915.1. Taxonomy (NCBI): domain Eukaryota; kingdom Metazoa; phylum Chordata; class Hyperoartia; order Petromyzontiformes; family Geotriidae; genus Geotria; species Geotria australis. Next base: position 5,196,254 of record JAZEWU010000016.1, read on the forward strand.
AGGGGAACAAACTGTGGACATCATTTATAGTCGCGGGACCAGATGTTGTAATAAATTGAGCAGACCTGTTGCATATATGTTTACACATAAATGAAATTCCTCAATCGTGGATTGATGCCTCAATCATTTCTCTATTCTAAAATGGAGACATCACTTCTCTGAAGCGTTACAGACTTATTAGGCTCTTGTCACATGTATATAAATTGTTCACAAAGATCATAGGGGAACCGAATATTGACGACGACGATGAGCAATGTGAACACGCTGAATCTTGGAAAGGTTTTTCTACCATGGGCCACATGCAATCAGTCAGATGTTGATGTTAGAAAAAAACCAAATTAAAGCAATACCGATATGTCTAGCATTTGCGAAAAAAACATCAAATTAGTTGAAAATTAATGCAGCTTGTGGCAAATGATGATGTCTTGGGTAATTTTGTAGTTAAATTTAATCTCACGTCAAATAAAATATACTAAAAATATATAAAAACAGCCATAATTAATACATTTCTGAATGAAAGCCTCTCCACCCCATTGGCATTTCCCAAGGTCTTGCGATGGCATCATCCATCTCACTGCTGCACATGAGCAAATCTCATCACTCCCATCTCCTTGGAGGTCATCTCAGCTATCTTTCCTCCTTTGGCTGCCATTCTATCACCAGTCTTGTCCATTGGTAATCATTTCTTCGAGCAATGTGCTCTGCTGAAGCCCTCTTACTCTTCTTAACAGTCAATATCATGTCTTTAATGTGTGTTTGTTGTGATCCACGCTGGCCTCTTTGTGTCCCTCGGTATAATTCCCAGCATGAATCGTCCTCAGTGCTTCATTGGGCACTTATCAATTTACGTCCTGTTTTTTATTTCGTCAGGGTTCGTGTTTTCAATCCACATGTAATATCAGACGGTGCGCATTTAAATATATGACGTGTGTGAAAAAGATGGCACTTGTGAAATTCTTCACGAGGAAAATGCTCTCTCACGCATGACATGCGCATTGGAAGTTCTGACCGAAGGATATAACATGGGCAGAGTGTAATGGTTAGATTGTAAAGTCAATCACTCAAGTCTTGCCACCTGGACTGATAGCAATTGCCTCTCATGTCCACTGACACACTCTAATCTCTGCATGCAGCTTCTTGGAAATTAGGACCCATTCAATGTTATGCTGACATAGCTGCCACTTGTGCCACATTCAAGTGTGAAGGTTCATGCTGTATATATTTTAATTGCTTTGCATGCGGTACATATATTGTCATTATCTGCATCGACCCACATATCTGCGTGTATGTGTGATGTACAGTGTATATCTTTTAACATATTGTGCAAATATGCCATCCGATATTCTGCACTATGCGTCATCGTTCTAAAATTACTTTTGGTATTTTCTTTTAACACAACACACTACATTACGCCAAACAGGCATAAAAAATATAGCAATGCTGTATGCACCATGATATGTGGTATGATTTGTTATTTTGTGATAACACGTATATAACGATTGCTGTCAGAGTGAATCATGGCAAGGTAACCATGTTTTCACCATTAGAGAAGTTCCATTGTGCATTTAGTGTAATGGAATGCTCTTCATGAATACACACTGATTTGTACACAGTACAGAACAGCAGTTTAAATGACATGGGCATTGAACTAGAGAGCTGTTGTGCATGGAACTTAATGCAAACCTCACCTGTTTGGTATAAAAAATTTTATCTATATTCGTCAAATAACCAAAATAAAGACCTGTTCCTTTTGCATCTGTGCATTTATAAGTCCATTGTGTTCCAGCAAAGTAGCCGTTATGAAGCGATTATAATTATAATAAGAAAAACGAAAATCGTGTTCAAACAGTATGTGCTGGCATTGCATGGTAGTCTCTGTAAGTTTGTCAATTCTGCTGTTGACGTGCTTGCTTGTTGCCAGTAGATGCTGCTAGTACATTATTACTCTCTGACACTCTTTCCTTACCGAAGCCTTTTTTTTATCTGAGAAGCCATGGTCTCTTTGTTTATGATTTCATGGTGGCTCAACTATCTATGTTGATTTTGGCCTGAAAGAGGAATGGTCAAGTGCAGATCCCATCACAGCCAGTCAGGAATGAGCAATCCTGCTCTTTGCTCATTTTGACTGTGACTTTGGAATGGCCTTCAAACAGTGGGAATGAAAATGGAAGGGGCTGGTGAAAAATAAATTCCACCCCTGTTATTTTCAACTACCCTGGAAGTGATTTATTTGTGTTGGAGATTGAAAGTGTTTTTTTTCTGCTCCAGCTAAAGGCAGGTGGATTGTTGCAGAAAACTGATTTCCTGATACACCAAGCATTCAAGTGCAGCCATTTAAAAAAAACCTCTTTCCACAATAGATAGAAAATTATGATTTTTAAGTTTACATTTTCCTGCTGTTTGTCCAACGGACTCAATTCGCTTTTGGAATTGAACAGTTTTGAAGATCAAAGAAAAAGAAAGATTAGTTTGACCATTTGAAGCTCAAGATGTGTACATTTTAGATAAAATCAATTCTTAAGATGTTGTTGCTCGTTTGTCATCAGATAGATGCCAATAGTTGTGCATTCTATAAGGTCCATTTTCCTTAAGTGTGTTAAAAATTCCACTGTCAGTCAGGTCAGCCCAGTCTTGCATTGTTTTGTGATGCCATGACTCAGTTTTACATTTGGTGCAAAACGGACTCAAAATGTAAATCATATCAACACGCAAGCAAAGTGATGACCGAGAGACTTAACCATTTCCTCCTGGTGATAATGTAACTGATTTAATGTGTAGTAAGACGTAAAGAGAGAAATCATCGGAAGGACATTGTCATAATCCAGTATATTGCACAGATTAAGCGTGAAAGGAAAGTCAAGTCAAGCAGTATTTTATAATCACAAATAATTACGTGTTCTTTTTAAATGTTTATTTTCTGGGGATGATCAAAATGTATAGTCTGCTGGAAGCCAATGATGCAGAACCCCAAGAAATGCAAAGTATCGAGAGATAATTACGGCAGTATATTTGATGGATGTTATCTTGGACTGTAGAGATAGGCCACGTTCGAATCCTTGGGACATTGGAGATTGCTGGATCGTAATTTGAATTTTAAACGTGTTCAGTTCATTTTAGGTCACAATTATCATCCGCTTTACTTTAAGCCACGTATTGCAGTCATGTACTAGTAGATCGTGTGTGCTGAGGTAAAGTGTAGGTACTCCCATCTCTTCTAAGACTTCTGTCCAACAGGGAAGGGTTGGCCAAATAGCCTCTCGAGTGGGTCTTTAGAGCCCCCTCTAACGGAGGCCCTTCCACCAGCAGTTCTGTGATCATAACATTTCAGGACTGTACCTTTATCTTTACATTTGATGTACTGTACTCTAATTGAATATGAATACTGAAGGGTGAAGACTTAATGAAAGTCACAAGTATAAATGAGAAAACATC
>JAZEWU010000016.1:5208461-5219373 GCA_036362915.1 Geotria australis
GCGCTGCACAAAGCTGCAGAGAGAACGACATGTCAACAACGACAGAGCACGGAAAATGAGCAATATAACTAGAGCGTATTATCATGGTGTTCCTCAAAATATGTGTTTTCTAAATGTGCTAGTAAAGATTCAATCTTGTGTTGAACTGCTTAAAAAAACACGCATCCTTCAAAAAAATATACTAGGCTTGCATCTTTAATGATGCGCATTTGCAGCTTGTACAGTTTCGTGGATCGAGACCATTGGCCACCCTGGTGAATAATACCGCACGTGCATTAACCATCAATTACATGCTGACTGCTTTGCTTCACAGTGGATCTTCCAGAATCCTCTTAACTTATTTTTGAAACGAACAGGTCTTGTCTAGTGGCGTCGTCAAAAAATGCCAAATTTAATGAATCACTCACGAATGTACCTAATTAGATAATCCATGGGTGGATGAATATGGAAACATGGATGGTTAATCCACCCCAGCATTGTCTCGTAATGGTAGACTCGCGTCCGTTTCGCGGCTGGGACTGTGTGTACCTTGTGCTGCGAGGGGACATCTTGCCACTGGGGGTCGTCCCCTTTGGGATATAGCAGCAGGGCATTCAAATGGTTGAGATGAAATTCCAGGGAAGGCGATCTGGAGCTGCTGAGGCATTTGGACAACCCCTACTATATGTACACATCCTTATTCCCACCACCTATTCCCACCATTCTCAACCGGTGGGTCGTGACCCATCAGTAGGCCGCGAGCGCCACCTAGTTGCCCGTGGAGCCCATACCCAAGGGGGCCTTGAGGTACAAAGGGTTAAGAACCCCTGACCTATTTAAAGCCGCTATTTGGGCTGCTTGATTCCTTACCAAATGTGGCTTTTTAAGTCGTATGTACAAACATGTTTCGGATATATGATTGTAAACTTTAGTGTAACAGTATCAGATTCAGTGCCAAATGATGTTCAGAAACGACAGCATGACAATGTGGTTAATTAAAGACTTAAGACAGGGTACAAATCCTACTTATGAATTGTTTTTTAGATAGACTACTAATATCAATAAATAAATAATTGGTTGATTTGTCTGGTTGTCAAACTAAATGGCTAACATCAAATCATTAATTGGCCGTTTATTTGCAACCTCGTAAAAATAGCATTGATGTATTAGGCGGTAGGTTTGGTGGGAAATATTGAGCGTATTCCTTTTTTTAATACGACAGAAAGTAGACTTACAACAATCTATCTTTGTTTCTTGATTTGTTAACAGTTGATAGTGCCTTTTAGAAAAAGTCAAATCGCTGCCACCTCAAGTAAAGTCACACCTTGAAGATACCGTGAGAAGGAAGGAGCAGCAAGTAGGTCACATCACAGTTGATTTTCAAAGTTTACCACGCAAGCAACCGGAATATGTGTTGGCTTTTTGTGTGTGTGTGTTTTTATGGTTCATGTTTAATGTCCCAAATGGCCCTCGGCTTGGCATATGGTGTGTTCTTCACTGAATTTGGTTAACAATCGTGCACTGAGCTGCCAGCTACCCAAGGTGAGGGAGCCGTTGTCTTAAGAATGTAATCTAATTGAGGTGAGGACACGCAAGCCATGAATGTGATAAACATGTTTCATGCGATAATAGGGAAATTGGATCATATGAAAGTGATCTTCGTAAACATTTGGAATGCGTATTCCGTCTTTTGTGTTATTAAAATTCCGTCAATGCCTGAGCTCAATGGCAAGAAAAGGCTCCGAAAGGCGCTATATAAATGCTATTATTATTATTAATGATGCAACATTTTCTAGTAACAATCTCATTACGTTATATAATGCCACATCATTTACAAATATGAAGTGCACACTATTATAAACATGATCCTGCAAGTTGAAATTGTAAAAAATGCGTGAATCCATATTTCACCATTGAATTGTGAGCATTGCTCTGTTATAGCATTTTGCTCTCTGTTCAATCCCGCTCCATCACTGCCACGTTGCATAACTGCCAACAGATGCCGTAAGGAAAATCCCTCGGGATCGCTGATTACCGTCGAATGGCGCCACCACCTCTGGGCAGACTACCACAGCTAGTGCTTCCAACATTTTCGGCATGCAAATAGCACGCTACATCTAAAACATTGTTTCATTTGAAGTGGCACTAATTTAGCTGGCAGAGCGGTTGAGGTATGAGGCACCCCGGCTCGTGTATGCACGCCCTGTCACTTCACTCGGGCCCCTAGCCTCGCGGGCACTCATTGAATCCTGGCTGTCAGCGCCTGTCTATTACTTCCTCTGTAGAAGGCCACACGTGTCTCGCTGGCAGATGTGTACGTGTTTAGCTTCAGATGAGAGAAGGGGTGGTTGAGGAGCAGGGGAGCGAGGTGTGTACACTACCCTACACTGTCCATGCAGCTCAACTCTCGGCTTACGAGACGCACCGGTTACTGAGCGCGCACGGTCTGTAAACACACATGTGTGCCCAATGTACACTTAATGACTAAACCGGATCATGTGCGTGTATTATTGAAACGTGTATGGACTCAAGGTGGCTAATTGCGTTTCATCAGAGGGTCTCACATTCGCACGGAGCTGTCGTATTAAAGCAGACGCGTGGCATATTGCTGGAGCGACCTGCCGGAGTCGCGGACATCATTGGGTTGCTGGTCGCGGCGGCTTTCGCGCAGACTGTTGCCGTTGCGAGCGTGTTGGAGCGTGCCAAGTGGTTGCCTCGTATGAGATTGTCCAAATTAGTTTAGCACGCGGAGTCTCGTTTAAATTACCGCAGGTGTGGATTCCCTCCTCCGTTGACGCGCGCGGCACAGCAGGAAGCAGATGAATGAACTTCACTCCGTCCGAAATTTAAGCGCTCATTTTCATCCGCAAGCCCCCAGGCACTATACACGAGCTCCTGAATTGACGTTCCCAGCCCGGACGTTAACTTTCTTTGGAGATAACCTTGTTCACTGTTTTGTGTTGCCTTGCATTTCATTTATTTGAGGCCTACTTTAAGGTACCGGGCGAATGTATTTAGCTTGCCACCATCAGAGCATACCAGCAGCAGCTGATGGTGGCACAGTCCAGCGTGTGGTATAACTCTTTCGTTTCAGGTCAACACTCCGGGTTTAGAGAGGTCTCCAGAATTTTAATGAAGCTCATATGCGGTTTTAGGAGAGAGGATACTCAAGGTTAAGTAAGATTGTCTGCGTGGGTTTTAGCCAGGTCCTCCGGTTTCCTCCCACAGGCCAAAGACACGCTGCCTAGGTGAATTGGCCTGCTGACTAAACTGACCCTGGTGACCTGCGATGGACTGGTGTCCAATGCTGAGCATAGCCCTGCCTTGCGCCCTGTGTCTGCCAGGATAGCCTCTGGCTCGCCGCGGCCCAGTACATGATTAATTGAGTACTTCTTCTGCTTCTTTGCGATTCTTCTTCGAAGCACGATGGTTAGCTTCTGGACTGATAATGAATTTTAAAATATTGTTTATTTACCACATACTTCTTAAACCCATATTAATGTACCAGGAGCACTTTTGAAACCACTCATACTCGGAACGTCGATGGTGTTAGAAAAGGAAGGGGGCGCGTGGTGGTTAAAAAAAAATCTGAGCTTAAATTAACCACCTTCCTTGATAAAACTGTCATCCCGGTATCGGCTCCTGAGGGTTTGGGGATGCATCAGGAGGACGTGTGCTCGCACACGGGTGTGCCTAATGCAGTGGGTGAGAAACGCGACCACTGTTAAGCATTCTGGTGAGCGCATGCAAAAAGGAACCGCATTTTATTTTCACGTATAATGAAGCATGCGCGTCGAAATAGATAGAGTTTATAGAGGTCGTGGGGAATTTTAACGCGCACGATGGACCCGGGTGATGAGTGATGGCGCGAGGCGAGGCAGAAGCCTTCTACCCGGCTGCCTTTCCCTGCTCGGCTCCATCGCTACCAAATTACCCCACAGCCGAATAGTTCAGCCACGCTGGAATGACGCAGAGTGGCCTGGATAGCCGCAGCCGCTGATAATGATCGGCTATTAGCGAATCCCCGTGTTTGTCCTCGGTGGAAGTTGGCCCAGGCTATGAATGAGCGAGATGCTTTCCAGAATTAAAGGAAAACTGGTTTCTCAGAATTTGCCCGGTTTTTTTTTCTTTGCTTTTCACAGCCGCCGCTGCCCGTTTTCTCACTCGTGTATTTCTGGAATTATCGGTGACCGTTGAAGACTCGTTAGAAATGTATTGTGTCCCTCGTCGAAACCACATGAAAGAAAATCTGCATTCCATACCAGCTGCATTATAACAGAAACATGCTCTCTGGCAGAGGTGGTTAATGGCCCTTTAAAGTTTCTACACCGGCATTTAAATGTAATTGCAATCAATGAGATTTTGAAGCATGTAAACCGCTGAGATTGCTCGCCGTTTGTATCACTCTTTTCATAGGTATCCATCCGTGATCTAACTGCCTTGAAAGGCGTTCACAGCTGACATGCTATTATTATGATGTTTCTGTTCAATTAAACAAAAGAATTGTAGGGCTTATTTTTAGGCGCTAATGTGGGCATAGCCTTCCATTTTGGAACCACCTTTTGTTCCAGAATTAAGCCAAAAGCACAGGCACTCGTGTGTGAATGGGCCACTTAGTGTGTGCATTTAACTTATTTTTCGAGACAATTGCAATTGTAAACTTTTGAAGGCCACTGTGCACAATGTGCTTCTATCTAACGGTGAGCCATGGAGTTGCCTTCTGTATCAGCAATGAAAATGATTTTTTTTCTTCTTCTTCTGTAAGAACCACTGCTCTAGGATTGTTTAACCTCCTTCACGGCAGTGGAAGGGACAGCATTTATTCAATTGGTGGCAAGTTTGGGAATTCCCGGGCGGTGGGGGCCCAGGGAGCGAATAAAATACAGTTATAAAGGACTTCATGTCAGCCTTTTTTTTTCCCCACTCCCAAGCACCAGGTGTGTTAATCACGTCGTGGCATCAACATACAGCATTGTACACAACATATCGTGCGAAATTCCTTTCGGGAATTGTGAGGTTACGAGATACGGGGGTGTGAACAGGTGACACTTTTGCCAATGCCGTGATAAAGGCCCCGTTTCTCTTTGAGCCGCCCTCCTTCCGTGATGATGTACGACTGGGCCTCGCGCGGAGCCGGCTGACTGATAGGCCTGCCGCCGAGCACGAGCAAGCGAGCCGCTATTGTGTGGGACGCTTCGAGTTTGGGCCATCACGACAAGTCGTAGCCTCACAGCACACGGCCGTGCCCTATACTCAATGGTGATTATGCCCCTATGGCATTCTGTGTTGAAGGGTGCCGCCTTATGTGCCGCCTGTAATCCAAATATTGCCTGCGGAATAGGCGAGCTGCTTGTTGTTCGTGGTTTGGATGGTGAGGGGGGGGGCTGAGTTGTAAGAGCACTATTTAATTTTGAATGTTCGACGCCGTGGAGTTTTTCTAAGCCATGCTGGCGAGCATTTTCCGCACATACTCTCTTTCCTTCACCGCCTCCTCCCTCCCGCTCAACTCCCTAGCGACCACAGCCATTGTCCTGCCTGCCCGGGCAAGCATCTGTCAGACGCGTCGGGGGGATGTGCTCTGCGTGGAGCCTCCCGCCGTTGAATAGAGTCCCTTAAAAACAAGAGTTTGATTTAGTATCCCCCAACCTCTCACATACACACACACACACACGCCAGCTCCTCGCTGCAACGATCATCTATCACAGAGCGCCCATATTCCCCCGAGCTAGCTGCCTGGTCGGCGGGCTAAAAGGCACAAACCCCGAGCTAACAACTCCACCACAGCACCCCGGCGTGGAGCATGAAAAGCCTCCGATGGAGTGCATTTAAACAGCGAGGCCCCCTTCCCTATTGGCGGCAAACTTTCTCTCCCCTTGCGCCCAACCTCTACCCCCCCCTCACTCCCGAAGCATAACGACCAGGCGACCTTCAGTTTACACTGTGTCTGGCTGGGAGACATAATTGTGCTTGGACAAGGCCTTTGACCTGCCACAAACTCCACCACAAAGATGGCTCAGACGTTTGTCAGGGGCACATTGTGGCTTAAGCTTTCCAGGGTCGCATTATGCATTCCCTGCCGTCGGCTCGTTACGCATGCGGCATCGCAAAAAGTCTCCGTCCCGCGTTTTGTCTCGGACCCTTTTGGTCGAGCACGTGAATTGTCAAAAATACTTTTCTGACTCTTCGCTGTGCCGATTTTCATCTCGTTCATAAATACGGTATTTTGGCTCGCGTTTTGAATCGACGTAACCGGTGGCGTAGCGTGGGCGGGGCCACCGGGGCGCTTGCCCCGGGCGCAAAATTCTTAGGGGGCGCAACAATTTCAAAATAAAAAAATAAAGTAGTAATAAAAAATTAAAAAATTGCGCGCCCTCACACAGAAAATCTCCCAATGTTCGAACCATTATACACAGTTTTTCAACATGACGGGGCAAATAAACGTTGCCTCGTAACATTTTTGTGCCGTGATATTTTTTTTTGCCGACGCGGTAGTCATTTCTTATTCATTACTGGACCGGTTGAAGGGACTCAGGGAGTGCTAACGGTCCACGGGTTAGGGGGCGCAATACTTGCCTTGCCCCGGGCGCTGGCAACCCACGCTACGCCACTGGACGTAACCGGCGTGGGAGACACATTGGAGACACATTTTGATGTGAGTGTTATATTAATGACGCTGCCGCCGTGTGATTGTAATGGGCCTCTATATATAGATCGATGATACATTGTGGTTCGCGCGCTGGACTTTGCAATGCGGAGGGTCGCAAGTTCAACGCGATCTCTCGGCACGGCAGTTTGAAGCAAGGGGCAGGTGTTCCTGAAACTTCTCGCTTCTGTGTCCACTCAGCGCGAAAGAGTAGGCCAAATGCCTTCTGGAGCTGTAGTCTAGCGCTCCCTCTAGTGGAGGCTCTTTCACGTGCAGCGGCGTGAACAAGCAGTTTCAGAGCTGCGCCTTTACCCTTTCATTGTATTATTATGGGCGGAAGGGTGGCACATTGGTAACATCTGTGCCTCACAGAAATAAAGTTTTGCCCAAGTCGGTTCGATTCCTGCCTCGGGCGCCTTTCTGTGTGATTTTTTGCGTGGTCTTTCCCTATTAAGGCTGTTTCCTCCAGGTTTTCCGGTTTCTTCCCACAACTAAAAAAATACTCATTAATTGGCCGATGACATCAGAATATATATGACGCGGTGTCTGGCAAACGTTTGCCCCGCTAGCGTGTCATAAATTGTAATTATACTATAGAGTACGTGATAAAAAAAAAAACGAGCCAACGTGATGCTTCAAGACAAACGTTCCCGTGTAGCCTTACCAGCCTTTTGTAGCAATTTTCGTTATCCAGCACCATGAAGCCTACAAAGACAAAGATCCCCCGTATAGCCTTAACAGACTGTAGGCTCAAGTGCCGTTAGCGAGCACCTATGAAGGTCGACACGCACACATGGACACACACTCGGGAGTTGTGAACACAATTAAGAGGCAGATCATATAGCAAGCGTGCAAGCAAGCCACGGAAAATTGAATAACAGCGACTAGCACGGATATAAAGATGGGTGTATATGTTGGTGGTATTGGGCAATAACAGTAAAATATTCTCACGCCGCGAGAAAACAGGTCGCGTCTGTAATATGAAATGCGTGCGTGGAAGTGAAATTGATTTCAGCTTAGATGTAAAGTAGACTGCGAGGGAGAGAGGAAGCACGACGAGGAGGAAGGGAGTCGGCGGTGTGGCTCGCCTTTGTCGGGATACGCCTCGCGTTATATGTCCTTCCAATGGCCTGACCTGCCCGCCTATACCTCATAACAGTGTATTGCATCGGGGCATCCAATCTCGCTGCTCCGCGCAGTCGCTCCTTTCCATGGCCTCATCAATTATAGTAACTCTTCCTTCGGGGAGAGGAGAGGAGAGGCAGGCGCAGTGGCCACGTTGGTGCATATAAGCGACAAGCGCATGCCCGAGCGCATGTGCTTTGTTGTGGGTGCGTGAGTTTGTATGCGTCAATGCCTGTGGGGAGCGGTAGAGTAGCGGTTGCGCTACGAACCCAATCCATCCATCCATTTTCAGAAACCGCTTAATCCTGTACAGGGTCGCGGTGAGCCGGAGCCTATCCCGGCAAACACAGGGCGCAAGGCAGGGCTATACCCAGGATGGGACGCCAGGTTAATTGGCCGAATGAGTAAAAATCGCGCTACGAACCCGGTCACACCAGTTCGATTCCGGCTCACGTCCACCACCAGTGACGAATTTCTAAAACCGATCCTGAGCCTCCCCTAAGGCCGACTCGGTCTCAAACGAGTATCTGGTGCGGTGTGTGAAACATCACCATTAGAGAGACAAAGGCGACCGGGCTTGGCGCTGGCCACCTACCCAGTCGTGTACCGTGCCGGCCTTCATAGGTGCTCGCGAACGGCACTTGACCCTACAGTCTCCAGGCTACATGGGGGATCTTTGGCTTTGTATGGAGCACGTTCCCTTCGTGCCTGAGTGGTATGACTGCGTGTCGACGAGCTTTCGACACTTCACGTGGACTCAAGGTGCACATGGCCTGGCACAGGCGACGTGGTGACGTCACCGCCACTTAGTGGCGATGGACGGTTGTTGTTTGTGTTGTTGCTATAGGTGTGTCCGTGCGTGAGTGAATGCGTGTGTTTCCACGTGGCCAAACGCCGCCGGCGGTTGTCGTGGGGCGACAGTGTTGGAGACCCTCGCTGCGGGTCTCCAACACAAGCACTGCGGTTATTGGTAAAAATCGGTGCAAGGTGGAGGGGGTTAGCGGACCCTCGCACACACTCATACAACTACAAAAGACAAAGATCCCCCGTATAGTATTTAACAGACCGTAGGGTCAAGTGTTGTTTGTGAGATCCTATTGAAAGCCGGCACGGCAACGAGAGGATTTGGGTGGCCAGCACACCACGCCCGGCCGCCTTTGTCTTCCTAATGGCGATGTTACCACTCCGCACCAGGTACTCGTTTAAAGCTGAGGCGACCTAGGGAAGGTACAGGACCGGTTCAGAAAATTGTCACTGGCGGTGGCCGTGAGCGGGATTCGAACTAGCGCCGCGCTAACCGCTGCTCCACCGCTCCGCCACTACACAACTGACGGCGAAACGTCGCGACACAGCTATCCCGAGAGAACAGCTTTCAAAAGCAATTATCATAACAGCCGATTTACATTCGCCCTTAAGTGGCGGTGACGTCATCACGGCGCTCGTGCCAGGCTAGGTGCACCTTGAGGCCGAGTGACGTTTTGACGGCTCGTTGGCAGGAAGGAGGTCACGGAACTAGACCCAGGGTAGCATAGGTTTCCTGAGGTGACTGACAGATGCACCACCTTTGCTCCCCCGACTATCGCTCAATACGAAGCTCCCAGGTCTTTCCGGCCACGGGTACAACCCTCTCCGCCGCTTCGTGGAGAGTGAGTGCTGCTGTCATTTTTGTTGGTGTACACGTTCGAGCATGCACGTGTTCGTGCGCCGAGTGTGCGTGATGTAGGTCAGTGGCTAGCGCGCTGGGCTACAAACCTGCCCATCCGAGTTCAGAATCTCCCGCTCACAGCCAACATCAATGACCGGTCCTGGGCCTCCCCGAGGTCGACTCAGCAGCCTCAAATGAGTACCTAGTGCGGTGTGTCAACAACGCCACGCGGGAGAGAAAGGGTAGCCGAGCGTGGTGTTGTCCACCCCCCACCCCATCGTTTGCTGTTGCCGGCATTCATAGGTGCTGCTCGCTAACAGCACTTGACCCTACAGCCCGTTAAGGCTACACGGGGTATCTTTATCATTGCCCCTGTGCGGTCCCGGCGAAGGTCCAGAATGACATTAACGACAATCCGGGCGAGACAAACTTCCCTCTGCTTAATGATGACTGTCGCTGGTGGACGGTAACGAGCGTGGCTAATGGGAAGTTATTTAATAGATTAAGTGAAGTTAAAAAGCCATGAAAGTGTTATTGCAATTACGGAGATGTTGCGACGAAGCTGCCTTCCCCCCGTTCCACGCGTGGGGATCACGGACCGAGAGCCCGAGGGTGGAACCCCGTCTCTCCGCAACCCGCGATCGGCCGGAGAGACCTGTGCAGGGGCGCGGTGAGCCGGAGCCTATCCCGGCAGACACAGGGCGCAAGGCAGGGCTATTCCCAGGATGGAACGCCAGTCCATTACAGGGCGCTGGGGGGTCAATTTTGTCCGCGGGCCAATTAACCTATGCAGTAGCATGTCTTTGGACGGTGGGAGGCAACCGGAGTACCCGGCGAAATCCCACGCGGACACGGGGAGAACATAAGGCTATACGGGGGGATGTTTGATCTTTGTATGGCGTGGTGCTGGACAACCACCGCCGAGTGCACAATATTACAATTCACTATTTATAATGCACGGAAATTCCACGCATTGTCATGGACGAATCACGGATATAAGGAGGCGCGAGGACACCGCAGAGAGGTGGGTGGAAGGCAGTTACACAGCCAACCCGCGCCAACAATCGCCAGACACTGCATCCTATATATTATAACATTATCTGCCAATTCACGAGTGTTTTCGTGATGGGAGATGACCGGATAACCCAGGGGAAACTCACGCAGAACAGGGGGAAACACACAACCTTCAACACGGAAAGGCGCTTCTTTCTGTGAGACGTGGATGTTCCCATTGCACCACCCTGTGCTGCTTTAACAAAGGAATAGCAAAACTACAAAAACTCACAGATGAAGCCGCCTCGTGGCTAGCAAACCTTGACATTGGCATTGAACTCCTGAACACATTATAGTATGGGCAAGCCTAGAATAGCAAACTAATGGGGAGTGGTGATACTGCAGGTACGCGTTTCATTAGCGGTGCAGCGAGATCGTTTTTCACGATACTTGCCAGAGTCAGCTTTCTCTCAATTCCAGCCGTTGCCGCCTCCCAAGTTGCAGATCTTCCGAGATTACCAACCATC
>JAZEWU010000016.1:5221629-5239455 GCA_036362915.1 Geotria australis
TGCCAGGCATCGCCTTCAGTGTGGTGGCCATGCAGGGTTGTTTGAGCAGACTTCACCGCCGCTGGTTGGTGGAGAGGAAGTGGCTGCTGGCCGTGCACACGCGTTCAGCTATCGCTGATGTTTAGCCACAGACACGGATCGAACTCAGGTTAGCGCCTGCAAAGCGCAGTACACGGACCACTTGGAGGTACCGCTCCACTCAGGGAATGTACGACGAAGATGCCATAATTTTGCGTGAACGGCATAGTTAGTGTTCTAGCTTGGTTCGAGTGCTTAATTTTTATAGGGTTATTCGTATATCCTTTGCAAAGATATACGTTCATAAAATCACATTCGGAGCATTTTAGGTAAGGCACTGCTCCCACGTTATTCCATGACCTTTCCTTGAATTACCAGCCTTTTTTTCGCCCCACGAATTTCCACACAAAACCCGCTTTCCCAAGGGAGTCTCCACAGCTGTTCCTTGGGGATAGACGTGTCACGCATGCATTTTCTCTCTCTCGCGAAGGAGGGAAGCAGGGACACTTCGACACAACTATCCCGCAAGAACGGCTAAGGAGAGCAATTGTCATACATCGAGCTGTGACAATCATTAGAAGAGGGTCCTCATGGCGGCATGTCTCGTCGTGCATTTAGAAAATCCCGTGTGCTTGGGCCACGAAAACGACGACTAAGGGTGCCTACATCCCCCTTTGTTGAGGATTATAATAACATTTCACAAAATCGAGATTGCTCCAAGCGTATCCTATATGCTGATCTCCCCGAGCTTGGAAATTAAATTCGTTTTCAAATTGGTGGAGATTTCTATTTTTTTTCCCGCGTACTTAATATGGAGCGCGAAGCATTTTTTTTTCCCCCTTTAGAGAGTGCAATTCAAACGACACATTAGTTGAATTCACTCGAACCACCAGTGAAATAAACTAAATCATTTTTATTGAATCGTTGACCGCAACAAGATCCCGACACAATATGTTTAATACTGCGGGTTTTTTTCCTGCATGGTTGATGTTGTATGGTTACCCAGTTGCATTTGAGCAGTGTGCACCTTGTAGCTTTATTCTGAACACGTCTTTCATTGTTGTGAAACTAAATACGAACAGAAAACTATGCTCAAATCACGGAACAGGTGGCTGAACTCAGAAGCTCAGCATGAGAGAGGCGGGATAGAGCTTGGATGGGTGACCACCACGCACGCCAGAACATGCCGTGACCAGTCTGGTAAAGTATGGTCAAACGACGCACATGGCAGACACGGCGTGTGGGAAGGCTTTCATCCAGAAGGATATATTTTACACGATCAATGTATCAAAATTGTTATTAACAGCTACTCCTTCGAGATAGCCATATCGAACGTTCCTACATCAATACATAATCAATGCACTCAATATATCTAAATTTGCCCAAGACTCTTTTAAATCACGTGACTAATCTGTGCCCACTCTGATTGCCTCTCCTCTCCCCGCCCCTGGTGAAAACAGACGCTGCTCTGTGCAGCTCACTTCTACTTGCTCCTTCCATCTCTCGCCCTGTCGTCTGCCCCCTCTCACCATCACCCTATCAATCCTGACATCTTGGGCAAGTCACCCCCCTCCCTACTCCCCTTGCTCCTTGGCCGCTCATCCTTTCTTCCTGACGCTCATCTTCAGCCCTGCCCTCTTGGTCTGTCTTAGGGGCCTTTCTGTTGGCCAGTCACTGTTCTCCCCTTTCTGTATATCGTCAAAGACAAAGATCCCCCCGTATAGACTTAACAGACTTAGGGTCAAGTGCTATGAAGGCCTGCACCACGGCCGGCCGCCTTTGTAACTCTAGTGGCGCTGTTTACGCACCGCACCAGGCTGAGTGGCCCTCGGGGAGGCCCAGCACCGGTTCAAAATAATCATCCCTGGTGTTGGCCTTGAGCAGGAATCAAACTCGGTGACCAGGTTCGTAGCGCCGCTCGCTAACTGCTACACTACTGCTCCCCACATATAATGTGCAGAGAATACTTCAATGAGCCACCTTGGATCCCCATTACAATTAAAATTTCTGCCTAGCTGCATTTGTACAAATTGATAGGTGGTTTCAAGAGCTGCATTATGCTCTTTGCTTTTATTATGCAATAAGCCTCTTCAATTTATTCCCATTGCACTTCTTTGTCTGTTATTAATTTACTGGAATTATTAGACATTTTTGTCCTGTGCAATACTGCGTGTTACTGGTTACTTTACGATTGTTGCTAGTGTTTCCATCCTTTCACAATTGAATGCTGTAAATTCGTTGTATTACCCTGTGATTTTATATTTTGTTTGCGTTGGTTAGTTCGTACGTTTGTTGTATCGCAGGAATCCAACTTCCAGAGCTTGCAAGTGTTAAAAGACAGGAGCCAATGCTAGACACAGGAGCCACTGTTAGAAACAGGAGTCAGTGTTAGAAACTGGAGTCAGTGTTAGAGATAGTAGCTTGCAAGCTCACTAAGTATGTCCTGCTGTAATAATAAACATCTATCCATCTAACTTGCAACACAGAGCTAACAGTTAAATGAAGAATGTTGCCTTCAAAGTAGCGCAGTGCTACAGGCCCCACCGAGAGGGGAAACGGGGCGGACATTATTTTTGGATGCCCCGCCTTTCGATTAATAAACGCCGAGCGATCTGACAGGAGAGATATAGATAAGAGACAGAGATGTAGCGACACGAGAGAAGGGAGACAAATGACACAGGATTGCTGGGATACAGGAGAGATGAGTCAAAGATGGAGTTAGATGAGAAAAGACAGATGCAGACACGATAAGGATGGAAGATGTGTATTTGCTTTTTAAAATGTTAATCATCCTGTTGTGTTTTTATGAGTTATCTTTAAGCTGTTTAAGCCATCAATCTGGGGCCCCTTGAGCTGCATGGGGCCTGTGCATTTGCTTGTTTTGCCCATTCCCAGTGTTGCCCCTTCTTGTAGTCGTCTTTTAGACGTTTTGAACTTGCACTGGCTGGGGATTTTCCAGCCCTCACCCCCGTGTGAAATGGAAAATGCTTCCGAATTACTTTGTGTGTTGTCGTGGGTTAAGCCGGAACAAGTGCAAGTGAACGCTCAGTGACTTGCACATATACGTGTACCTTCGACAGTGAATGAATCTTCTTCTTTGCGATTCTTCGAAGCACGATGGCTAGCTTCTGGACATCGTCGTCTTTCAGCTTGGCTTCGAAGTGTTTGGTAGAATTCGCAGGCAATACCAAGTACTACCTGACAGGGATCGCGACGTGAACGCTTCTACCTTGACCCCCAGTGAATGAATATGTGCGCGTTATAAATGTAAAATTATTATTATTATTATATGTACTGATGTAGGTTTCAAAAGTTTTCAAAACTGTTATTTCGGGATAGCCGTGTCGAGTGCTCTCCCACTGTCCGGTGCACACCAAGACAAAGACCCCCGCATAGCCTTAACAGACTGTAGGGACAAGTGCTGTTAGCGAGCACATATGAAGGTCGACACGGCACACGAGGGGGTGGGTGACCAGCACCACGCCCGGCCGCCTTTGTCTCCCTAGTGGCGATGTTTACACACCGCACTCGGTACTCATTTGAGGCTGAGTCGACCTAGGGGAGGCCCAGGACCTGTTCAGAAAATCGTCACTGGTGTTGGCCGTGAGCGGGATTCGAACTCAGGTGGCCAGATTCGTAGCCCAGTGCGCTAACCACTGGGCTACCGGTGCACACCACATCCAACCTCACACTCAACGCCTGAAGATGTCTCCAACGTGGGAGGCAAAACGTCGCGAAGGAGAGTGGTGGGAGAGCTCACGACACGGCTATCGCGAAAGAACAGCTTTGAAAAGAAACACGTGTGTTGTGATTATCTGACGAGCGTGGAATAGTTGGCTAAAATACCCACTACAGGGGGCGCTCTAGAGTTGTGGCCAATAACAAGCTGTGGCTTGATCAAGTAATTGCAGGGCTGCACCTTCAGCACGTGTTACCACTTGAGGTGACGTGACTTAATTGGTTCCACTTTCTTAATGTGGACAATAACAGTGAACGACGTGATAGCCGTCTGAAATTAGTGGGGTTATCAAATAAGCCTCTCATCAGCCGTGTAAATAAATCGGCAGGTGTTAACCAATTCATGCTCTGGCCCATTGTCTAAATGCGTGACGAAGTGGACCAGCCCAAACCAATTCGGGATTAGTTTGGGTCTGGCAAAACCCATTGCTTATTTAAGGTCACATCCACACACAACTCACACGTAAGAATCTCCGTAAACATGTTTCTGCATAATTTGTAGAATAACCATTACTTTAAGTAGTGGGATGCAGCCTGCACATTCAAAGCACAGACCTAAACCCATCTAGAAAAATGTCCAATCAGCATTCATCAGCTTCAAAACAATGTATTTCACAGACATCAACCGAGGTCGCATAACCTGTTAGGCGATTTCCAACCCATCCCCCTACAATCATTGCTGAATTGGTTTCTTCCATCACATCCAGGTACCATCCGCAGAGAGACGCTGCCACCCGGCCACTCACACAGGGTTGCCATTTATGTGGCAGAAAAAAATACACCAAAACATGTATTGCTGTAGGTTTTCAAGGCTCGACGTACGAACATTTCCTCCCAAGAGCTGCTCTTTCGGGATAGCAGCGCCGACAACATTCACACCGAAGCATGGTGTGTTATGCAATTGAGAAAACAAAAATGGACTTTAAACAAATCTCCGCTCAAGACTTAAAGACTTCCCAGGACAGCTGCTTCACAGAGAGGACAACCCTGCCAACACTTGCACAGGTGGCAACTCGGCCCCACTACTGCCCTCTTCACCAGCCACTCCACGAGCCTCAGGTAAGCGTGCACAGAGACGACTGGCTCTTTGGGGTGGTATCCATCCCAGTCCTGTGGCTCTGCTAGGCTTGCCTCCTTGTCGTGGGTTGCTTCCAGGATTGTCCATCCTTTTGAGGCAGCTGTTCTGGGAAATGTGTACGTTTTCACGGACCAAGTCACTCAAAGTCTGGGTTTTTGTCAGTTACACGTGCCACACGATATGTGTATTTTGTTATTTTGGCCACTGTAGGCCGTGCTGATTTGCTTTATTGGTTGTGACCAACGGGTCATGGTGACCACTGCTTAGTTTCAGAGCTTAGGAGTCCAGAATGCTGTTCCAGGAACTATTGTTATTATTATTCTCCGTGTTGCGTGAGTTGTCCTCTCGACACTGCGGTGGTGTGTGCAGCGGTGCTTGGGGTTACCGCGTGTCCTTAGAGACAAAGGGTACAATCGTATATGATTATTACATACGGGTGTATCGCGTGCTTTGGTGACCGTGCCTTACGCCAATAATGCATACGCCAAGCCAGCACCGAGCATTTATACCAAATACCGTGTGAGACGTTATACCACTGGATGGTGTGTGCATGTTTCTCCCCGTGTCCACGTGGGTTTTCGCCAGGAAAATTAACCTAGGCAGCGTGTCTTTGGACAATGGGAGGTAACCGGAGTCCATCCATTTTTAGAAACCGCTTACTCCTGTACAGGGTCGCGGTGAGCCGGAGCCTATCCCGGCAGACACAGGGCGCAAGGCAGGGGAACACCGAGGATGGGAAGCCAGTCCATCGCAGGGCGCCTGGGGAAATTTAGTCAATACGCCAATTAACCTGGTAACATGTCTTTGGACGGTGGGCGGTAACCGGAGTACCCGGCGAAAACCCACTTGGATACGGGGACAACATGCAAACTCAACATAGAAAGGTACCCGAGCCCGGAATCGAACCTAGGTCCTTCTTGCTGTGCGGCGGCAGCGCTACTCACCGCGCCACCGTGCCGCATGTAGCTCCGCTAACCCACAACACACTCCAGCAGAGCCAACGTTGGCCACCGCCACTTGATGGAACTTATTCGCAGAGGAATGAAAGACGGAAATGTTTTACCAATTCCTACACCGATCTCATGCAGATAATGTGTACACATGAAACAACATTTCTATTGCTGCACCCAGCACGGCTCCTGCCACAGAAGTTGCGTGTGCTTGCGGTTTTCCAGAGTTTAATGCATGCCTCGCACCGCAGAAGCCACATTTCCCATGGCTGGGTGTCAGCAGCAGGCCACACGTTCGGCCCAGTGGTGTATTGGACAGGCGACGGGACTGTGGCTCATTTTCCAATCCATGATCAGCGTGAGTTAGGGCGCGATAGGGCGTGCGCGGAATCTAGGGTCTCAGCAATGTGCTGAAGAATGCGCGCCTGCTTGATGTATATCCTACAATTGACCCGCCGTTCTGTCAGATTTTTTTTTTATTTGTTATCTGATTTAGGTAGCTATCGATTAGCATCTGACGCCGTCAAAATAATGGCACCATATCGTGGTGTTTAACGAAGCATTGAATGGTTGTGAACAATAGCGCCCTGGTTTTTTTTTTCGGTTTGGGGCTTTTAATGTGACACGAAGTCCTGTACAAAATTCAGGGTGACAGCTGATGCCACCATTCAGTCGATTCCCATTTAAAAAAAAAAAAGAACTGTTTGTACCGCTCGTTCCGCCAGAGCTGACGTGACCCCTTTACACGTTTCACGTGCGGCGGAGTGCATTGCTCAGTTTCCAACTCCCATTTTTACCCGGCCAAGGTGACAGAGGGAGCTCCGGTTGTTTACATGCGGGCAGTGTGACGGCTGTGAATGGTTGCCTGAGGTAGGACACCGTTTATGCATGTCTGGAGCTCGCCGAGTCTGATACTGAGACCTTGCAACCTCCTGGCAGCCGGCCCATACAATATGTGTGCCGGCGACCTGAAGGTCAGCAGTAGTTATTCCATGTGGCGCTGCATTAACCTTCACGTATAGAATCTGCAGCGTGGCCATAGGCAGAGTCTAATGGGTGGCATTTAAGGTCGATTGTGTCGGGGAGGGGGGGGCAATGATACGTCTTAAAATTATGCACAGACTAGTAAGCACATTTTCGACTTTTTTGTTTATTGAGTCAACTTTAAAGTTTGGTTGATTAAAACAATATCTTTATTATTATTTTTAAAGGGATGGGGACAGCAAACAAAAATCAGAGGGAGAGAGAGAGAAAAAAAAATAACTTCATTTTTGTAGATGTATTCCGTCATAATCTATTTAAAATTACAGTGTCCATTTACACGAAAGTAAAACAACAGTTACGTAGGCAATTGGGTATACGACGTTCACCTGTATAAAGTGTGTTCATTGTACACTGGGACACTACGCTATGCAGAAATGTTCATTTTGGGAATTCATGAAAAACATCACAAAGCGAAACCACTCTGTCGTGTACAATTGCCAGTAAATAGAAGCCTTCCCGTACCCTGCACCATTGGGCAGGCTTGCTTGGCACAAGACATTGATCAATGTTACGCACCCAGGATAGCCCCCCTTCGTGGTCTAAGCTGAGAAACGTGATCATATGCAACACAATTTAAAATGAGTCGCAAACACCAACTATCCCAAAGAAGAGAAGCAGCTTTTAGAGAAATGTTTGTTATTTTGTTTTAATGTACCATCAGCTGACTTATCCCGTGAAGCTATTGACAGTCACAACTGGAATGATGCGTATTTACTGCAGGATGAATTTTAATACAGTATATATCACACAGAGCACATCTTCAGTCCAAAAGGGTCACCGCAAGTCATGAAACAAAAACATTGGTGCGGGTGGTGTTTTTTTTGTTCTTCTCAACAGTTGATGTCCGTCTGTCCGCTGGGAGCGATACGCTGTAAGACATCTCCACGATTCCCTGCCGTTGCGATACAGTGTTGTTTTTCACTGAAAAACATATAATAGGTAGTGGGGTCCCTACAGAGACGCTCTGTCTATACAATCTACTCATTAGGACACAAAAATACTGTTAACCCAGTAATGTCTTCCCTTTGATGGATAGTACTTCAGCCAAGTGCTTACGCGTTTTCTTGTACTGTCCATTACCTTAATTTAGAAATGAGATTGTCATCGACCAAAACAACAACAACAACAAAAACTTGAGGAAATAAATAGGCTCTTGGCCATGAAACAAATGTTAATGAAAAAGTCTAGCTCCATTTGAATTAGGTTCTTCTTTGGTCTACACACATACTGTAAATATGTAATTGGTAAAAACATGACCGTGGCATGAAATGGTAAAGGTGCAACCCTGCGATTTCCTGCTTGCGCCAAATGCTGATCGAAAGGGCCTCCACTAGAGGGAGATGTGGAGAGCCCTCTTTCTATGACGGCCACGTATCTTGGAAGAGGTGGGGGTTATCCACACTTTACCCCATGAGATGCGACCTGCCAACCAACCGACAGCGGTGCATCCCAGTTAGACCGCTGGGTGGACAGAGGCAGGGGTCATTTAAGAAAGTCGCCCCCAATGATTCAACTGTTGTGCCGGGAGGTCGAACCGGCGACCTCTGCTTTTGTGAACGTGGCGTGAAATGGAAAGTGATCAAAACAAGGAAGCAACTTCCACAGTACTGTTAGCTGCTCCAGGCTCCTTTGACACTGAAACTTAGTTGATATTTATTGGTTTTCACCTCATATATAATAGTACATTGACACTGGGGGCAAGGGAATGTTTCCCGCAACCCCCCCCCTCCGACCCTTTCAAGAATTTCAGATTCATCTCGTTGCTGTCTAGAGCACCGGCTGCAGCAGTCATTTCCGACGACACGGTCCCGTCTTGTTCCATTCACGGCAATTTAGACGCGTGAATCAGCGGCCTCTGTAATGAGTGATGAGCGCAGTGCGAATGCTACTTTTTTTTGTCTTGTGCTGCCTGTGACGAAGAGCCCACCGAGCTTCCAATTCTCCACTGTTTTTTTAATATAACGATTGCCCCCCCGCCCCCCAACCTATTACCGTTTATTTGTACAGCGTTATTACGCATCGTTGTGCCTCAACCCACAGGGTGTCTCTAATAGATCCACGTCGTTCTTGCGCGTGTGGCATCCGCGACCTTTTTCTGGGAAACGTCCCGCAAAACGCGTCGGCCAATCGCCCTGGCGGTGATGCACCCCCATTGCTGGCCACGCGGCTCGCACTCTCTCGCTAGACTTGCTAGGCCCAGCATGCGGGCGAACACGGACAACGCGGGGGGCCCTTCAGGAAGCAGAGTCTCTCAGAAGCTGTTCGATCTCGGCCACGACCTGGGTGGCGTCCAGACCCTCCCGCACGCCGTGCCTCTCCCGGCTGGCCAGCATCGCCGCCTCGGCGTCGGCCTCGTCCAGTTCGGCGCTCGGCGGCTCCGGTATGGGAGCGAGCCGGCGAGCGGAGAAGGGCAGCGTCGAGGGCGCGAGGTGCGCGTTGTTCGGCGGCGGCGGCGGCGCCGTCGGGGCGACGTTGTTGGGAACCTGCGGGCCGGCGGCGCACTCTTGGCACGGCGCCGAAGCGCAACTGTTGCTGCTGCTGTTGCTGCCGTCGCTGGGCGTCGCCGTCGACTTCCCGTTGCCGCTGTAGTCGCCGTTCGGGTGGCACGGCGGGCTCTTCGCGGAGGCGGCGCCGGCGGCGGCGTACGGAGCGGAGCCCAGGCGGAGCGTGTTGGGACGCGACCCGGGCACCGGCGGTCGCTCGCCGGACGAGCTCGAGGCACTCGTGGCGGTGTTGGCGAAGGCGAGGTAGGGCCGGGAGCCGGCGCTGGGGCTCGGGGTGGGCGCCCCGTCCGAGTCGTCCTTGCCGAACGTGGAGAAGGTGCGCCGCGGGAAGTCCCGGCGGGGCCCGGCGGCCGGAGCGTCGCCGGTCGCCACCGCCATGTAGACGCCCTCGCGGCACGCGCCGCCGTTGCCGCCGTTGTTGCCGCCGTTGCCGGGCCTGCCCTCGGCTCCGTTGAAGGCGGGCATCCAGCAGCGGTCCGAGTGGCCCAGCACCTTACACTCGGGCGTGCAGTTGGAGTGGACGTCGCCGTCACCTGCAAGAGACCATGACATCTTCACCGCCGCGCTCGGTTGCCCGAGGGTCCCCAGGTCGGCATCGCGGTCGCCAGCCGCGGTCAATCCTCCGCCGCCGCGTGAAGGCCAAGCCGCCGCCGGCCGCCGTTTTGCACGATCCTGCGGCGTCATAATTGCGCGCGGCCGAGTTTTGCCGCTCCGTCTCCGCCCGGGCTCGCCTCCGTCCCTTGGCCGTCGTTCCATCGTTATTCTTGACCGTCCGCTGACAGCTCTACGAGCGACGTGTCCTGCCCACGGCTGCATTATATATTTTTTTACGGTTTATCCTGCGTTTGTTTTCTAGTCCGATGCTGTTGCTCGCGCGGTGTCTCGGAGCAAAAGCACGGGGAGACGCGCGCTTGAAATCACATCTCCCGAGTCGTATTGTTAAATCCCGGTCCCGGCAGCCAAGTTGTAATTTTCCCTCAAAATGCGACCTCCGTTCTCGGTATTGTTTTGTTACGTTTCCTTGCAGCATTCTGCCCCTATATAGTTATCATTCCCCTATCGAAAATGCAGTCGTTGCCATTGTGAAGGAGGCTGCAATAAATACCCCGTTCTTTCATAACAGAAACAAGATTCTTTCTACAATAACCAATATTCCAAACGGTGAAAGAACACAAATGTCAAAAGGGTTTCGCACACACGCACGGCAATATATAGCCCCCTTGACACTGTACTGAAATATGGGGCCTTTTTAATGTGATTTTTTTTTCTCTCTCTTGTTTTTAGCTTGCTTGGCTCAATTTTACATCCATTTTCAGCTGGATAATCTAGATTAGATAACACACACATATATATAAAAAAAGCCACTCGGCAATAAATAGCGCGGCACATAATTAATGCATTAAATAATAATGCTTTATGTGCGGCTTTGCATGCATTAGCACGCTTGGAGCAATGCGATTAAAACATTCTGCTCGTCCCAGAAATGTAATGAAAATTTCCACTTTTTATGCTTATCACAAGGGTTGTGTGCGGGTGAAGAGTGAGAGAGAGGGGCCAGAGAGAGCGCGCCAGGGAGAACGCGAGAGAGCCAGAGCCCTCGCCGAGGCTCGCGCATCTTCGGAGACATCAAAGCTTGGCACGAATCTCGCGCGCCGCGAAAACGCATTATGGGACCCTCCACGCTCCGCCGCCCTTGTTGCGGGCGATCAAATAAGATGCGTGAAAATCTACGGCGCAATTCCGTTTATCTGCGCAGGTTTTACGCGAGGGCCGGTGGGTGGATTTTTTTCCTTCGAGCGATGAACCGAACGGGGGTCCCAGTCGCCGACTCGAGGACGAATAATTGTCCCGCGACCCGCCCCGCGACCAATACCTTGTTCCTCCCGAGGCCCGGCAGCCCCCTCGTCCGCGCAGCCGCGCTGCGGTTGCAGCAGGGCTGTCTCCTTGCCCGCCACCTCGCTGTAGGAGCCGCGCGTCGTGTCCTGGTCGCTGTCCCCCGGGTCGCTGTCGCCGTGCCCGCTGTCCTTGAAGCTGAGTCGGTCGGCCTCCTTGCACGCCAGACTGCCGGACGAGAGCGCAGGGGACGGACGTGGATTATAGAACCGCATATTATCGCCGCACAAGCACCCGCTGCAAAGTCCCGCGCGTCTAGGAGGTTGAGTATCCATAACGAGTGTGGAGATTTACGCGACGAGTCCAAATCCGTTGAAACGTTGCCGGGTACCGTACGAGTCGGTAGAGATTGGGTATAATATGGAGTATGTTTTTACAAACGGTACGGCTGTGCCACGCTGCCGTATTTTCGTTCTCGAAATTAGGATTTTGCTCGCGTTACTTTGATGGGAATGCGCCAAATAACGTCGGACCAAGGCCAGCCGACAGTGAACTCATAAACTCGCTCAATAGAGGCCACGGTTGCCAGAGTTGGCTTATTAGATTGATAGGCGCTACAATAAAAAAAAAATGGATTTCCCACAACCGGCGTTTAATTGAGCGCTTGCCGCATTCCAGCTGTTTAGTATTTGGCAGGAAGTGTGACCACCTATGAGCACGGATCCTGCCAACTCATAATGCAGCCTCGCGTGCTCTCCCGTGGTTTTGTTATTGTCTAAACGCGCTGCAAAGCCGCGGCATTAGCTTCGTCTGCAAATTACCCGAGCAAAATTAAGTTCATTCCGTGGCCAGGTGCTGAACAAAACCAGTTGGCATGCGATGTGTTAAACACTTCACCTCCTAGACGACTGCTGCTGCTGCTGTTGCTGCTGCTGCTGTCGATTGAAATGGTTGTTGGGCTCCAAGAAAAAGCGAGACCTCTGCAAAGAGAAAGCGAAGCACATTGATTGACAGGCATACCATCGTCGTTCACATTCAAGCATGTGCTTGGTGCATACGGCGTGTGTGAAACATTCCAGCGATGTCGATCGTTAAACTATGTATTAACTTAAATTCCATTTGAAGCACTTAAGATTTCAATATTCGACATTGGAGCAGGGTTACTGTACCGACGCTAGCGTCTGATGTCTGTTCACACACGAAGCGGCAGGTTGAATCCATCACAGAGAACACGAGCTGGCACGTTTGAAAACGGTCCTCGCTGCAAGCGTGCCTTTGCCTTTCATAGTTTATATAAAGCGAGCCGCCGCTCAGTTTGTTATTCCTAGCAAGCATTTAATACCCGCGCACTGCGATGCGTATAACGTAATTATAGCGATCCATATTCGACGGATATGCTCCCTCATTATATCTGCTTCTGAGTCTCTAAAACATCTGCCACCAGCAGATCCCACAGACTCAGGGGAACCCCGTGGTGGGATTCGCCGTCGCTAGTCCGAGCGGTAATGCGATCAGCATATGCCGCTGATTGACACACTCTGCACTTGGTTCCCTTGGGGACGATGGCTTGCACAGAGGTCGGACCATGAACCTCCCCATATTGTACCGGCCTCGGCTATTCACTTGCTTTAAATTATAATTGATAGCTGTAGCAAAACGCATTGAGACGATTTTTTTTTAATTATTATTATTACGAAAGTTAATCAGTCACACACAATGTGCCCATACGTTATACCTGATTGCAATTTAATTACGTGGACAGTCTGCGGATATCCGCATGGAATTATATATTTGTATTTCCCCAACGCTGCATTGTGCGTAACGCACACTCGGTTGGCGAGCGGTGTGTGTGTGGGGTTGGGGGCAGAACGGATGATGAATCGTGATGGATGATTGATTTCCGATATTTATTAAGTCATGCCGGGCCGCTTGTAGACGGGGTGGGGGGCAGAATTCTGCGGAGGGTACTTCACGGGCTCCCCGGCCCGCGCGGCAATTTAAAGGGGCCGTCTCGCATCATTCACCTGTGCGGCGGGCTGCGCGAAGCCGCCTAGCAGCAGGTCAGGCTGGCCAGACACACCGTTGAGAGCGTGGCACGGCAGGGGCTTGCGCGGCGCCGGCGGGGCTGCCGAGGAGCCGTAGGCTGGCGCGGGCGCCTTGCAGTAGAGCGCCTCCTCGCCCCGCGCGTCGCCGGCGTGGGCGCCGCCCGCCGCCTCCGACGGCAGGAACGACTGGTACTCGTAGGTGTGCAGCGCGATCACCGACGCCAGGTCGGCGTCCGAGCCGGCCTTGCTGCAGGCGGCCGCCTCCAGCTCGTTGCGCACCAGCGTGACGTCGTTCTTGCGCGGGCTCGGCTGCGCGCTCGACTCGGCGGCCGCGCGGCAGTTGTAGGTGCGCATCTCCTTGTTCTCGCGCTTGCAGCGCAGCGCGATCATCACCATGGCGACGAGCAGCACGCACGACACGGCGCCCAGCGCCACGATCACGATGAACGACGTCGTGAAGGCCCCGTCGGCTCCGCTGCCGCCTCCGCCGCCGCCGCCGCCGGCCATTCCTCCGGCAGCGTCGTCGCCCGAGCTGCCGAGCACGCGGCCCTCGGGCCTCGCGTCGGTGACGAGCACGCGGACGGTGGCCGTGGCGGTGAAGGCCGGCTCGCCGCCGTCGCGCACGGCGATGGCCAGCTCGTGGCGCGCGTGCTCGTAGGGCAGCGCCCGCGCCGTGCGCACGTCGCCCGTGGTCGCGTCGATGCGGAAGAGGCCCCGCTCGTTGCCGCGCGCGATCGAGTAGCTGAGGCGCGCGTTGTCGTTGTCCGCGTCGCCGCCGCCGCCGGCTCCGGCCGCGCCGCCGCCCGCCCCGTCGTCGTCGGAGGCGCGCACCTGCGTGACGAGCGTGCCGGCGCGCGCGCCCGGCGCCACGTACACGTCGGCCGTGGCGTTGGCGTCGAGCGGCGGCGCCACTACCACCGGCGCGTTGTCGTTGACGTCGCCGACGACGAGCGCGACGGCCGCCTCGCTGCGCAGCGGCGGCGCGCCGTTGTCGCGCGCCTGCACGCGGAACTCGAGGCGCCGGGCGTGCTCGTGGTCGAAGGCCCGCAGGGCGTACAGCGCGCCGCTCGCCGGGTTGATGGACACGTAGGTGAACACGGACATGCCGTCGATCTGCGAGTCCACGATGGAGTAGGCCACCTGCGCGTTCTGCTGCGCGTCGGCGTCGCCGGCGCTCACCGAGCCGATGTAGGCGCCGGGGATGTTGTTCTCGGGCACGTGCAGCTCGTAGGCCGAGCGCGAGAAGCGCGGCGCGTTGTCGTTCTCGTCGGTGACGCGCACCGTGAAGGTCTTGACCGACACGAGGGGCGGCACGCCGTTGTCGCGCGCCACCACCGTCAGGTTGTACTCGGCGGCCGCCTCGCGGTCCAGCTGCGTCGCCGTCACCAGCGTGTAGTCCTCGCCGCCGTCCGAAGCGCGCAGGGCGAACGGCGGCGCCGCGCCGGGCCCCACGGCCGAGGCGCCCTCGAGCGTGCAGCTCACGCGGCCGTTGGCGCCCGAGTCGCGGTCCTTGACCCGGACGAAAGCCACGAAGGCGCCGGGCGGCACGCCCTCGGACACGCTGATGACCGCGGCGCCGCCGCCGCCCTGCGCGCCGCCGCCGCCGCCCTGGCCGAGGATGAGCACCTGCACGTCGGGCGCGTTGTCGTTGACGTCGAGGATTCGCACGAGCACCTCGCCGTGCACGGGGATGGAGTTGGGCCCGCGGTCGCGCGCCTGTACGTAGATCTCGTAGGCGTTGGCCTCCTCGTAGTCGAGCGCGCCGCGGAGCGTGACGCGGCCCGAGCGCGAGTCGACTTCGAAGAGGTCTCGGACGCGCGGCGACACGTGCGCGCCCAGCGCGTACACCACCTCCCCGTTGGCGCCCTCGTCCGGGTCGGAGGCGTTGAGCTGCACGACGGACGTGCCCACGGGCGCGTTCTCGGGCACGCGTGCCTGGTAGACGGCGCGGTCGAACGTCGGCGCGTTGTCGTTGGAGTCGAGCACCCGCACGGTGAGCAGCGTGGTGCCGGTGAGCGGCGGGCGGCCTCCGTCCAGCGCCGTGAGCACGTACGCGTGCACGGCCTGGCGCTCGCGGTCGAGCGCCCGGCGCACCACCAGGACGGGCGCGCGGGCGCCGCCGCCCGCCGTCTGCACGTCGAGCGTGAACGCGCCGTCGTCGGGCTCCATGACGTAGCGCTGCAGCGCGTTGGCGCCCGCGTCCGGGTCGAAGGCGCTCTCGAGCAGGAAGCGCGTGCCGGCCGCGGCGCTCTCCGTGATCTCGAGCAGCGCGCTCTCGGCCGGGAAGCGCGGCGCGTGGTCGTTGACGTCGAGCACGTCGACGTGCACGCGCGCCAGCTCCGTCGGCCGGTCGAGCACGGCCTCGAGCAGGAGGGCGCAGCCGGCGTCGGCGCCGGCGCGCGGGCACACGGCCTCGCGGTCGACGCGCTCGCGCACGCGCACCTCCCCGCTGTCGGGGCTCACGCTCAGGTAGTCGGAGGCGTTGGTGCCCTGGAGCGCGCGGAAGCCGCGGGCGTGCAGCTGCGCAGCGGTCAGGCCCAGGTCGCGGGCCAGGTTGCCCACGAGCGTGCCGGGCGGCTCCTCCTCGCGCACCGAGTAGCGCAGCGCCGACGAGTGGGCCGAGGCGGCGGTGGGGTCGACGGCGCAGCGCAGGCAGCACAGCCACAGCAGCACGGCCCACAGCGGATCCATGCCAACCCCCCTCCGCCGGCCGGCAGGCGAGGGCCCGCGACGCGAGCGGAAGACGGGCCGCTCGGCGGCGTGGGTGGGCCTGGCTGGAGATTCGGGACGGGAGGGAAATGGTAAAAGGGGGGAGGGTCACGGAACGAGGCGTGATTAATGAAAATGACAAGACAGGTTATCGGGGAAAAACCGCGAAATGTGCTTCTAATGCAGATATTTTCAGTTGCGGAAAATGAAATTGTGACATGAAAATGTAAAATAAATAATTCGTAATCAATAGCCATTACCAGAATGAATGGGGGCCTATTTCACCGTTCGAAACATTTTGCGCCATTCATGCCATCTGCAGGTTGCACGGCAGGTCCAATTCGAGACCGCATTAGTTTTTGCGACACCCTGCCGCACCGCGAGCTCCTCCAATCACGCGCGTATTGTTTAGGCCAACTCATACCCCGCCAAGTCCTGGGAGGGTCCGCACATCCGAATCTCCGGAACATTATTCAAGGAGCCCCTCTCTATTCAGTTTTGTAGGTTATCAACCATGCAAAGTCAGGCATAATGGATCATTGGCGGCAGCGTGTGATCTCATGCGACCGCATCGTAAACGATGGCCTGAACGACCCAAACATTTTACCGCTGCGAGCTAATGCGAGGCGCTATAAAATGATATTCCGAATGGCATCATTATTATAGGCGCATCGAGACGTGTAGGAATATTTAGGTCAACGTACGCATTGACAAGCCTGTTGTGTATTCTTGCCATTGTACGCTATTCATAAGCACGTCAGACCCTCTAGCTTGTAGTGGCTAAAGCCATTACACTTAAGCGGCGTGAAGAAAAAAAAAATCGGCTACAAATTTCCATTTATTGCGAGAGCGGAGGATGGAAATGGTGGATCGGAGGTATGGAGTGAATGGCACGCAGCGCGGACACTCCACGTCTTCCCGTGCTGTAGAACCGCATCGAACGCACGCGTTTGCCGACGCAACATTCATCGTAGAAATATGCGTTTAGTAACGAAGTTAATGTGTCGGGCTGTGTACGTCGATATGGCTACATCAGCCGAATAGGGAGCGGTAAGGCCAACAGTGGATAGAGTGGAGCTGATAAAAACCATATTAAGCTCCGTGCTTATTAGTGAACCCCTTGCAGCAATAATCTAGTTAATTGCTCTAATATACATTAGTCTCGAGCTAATTGACAATAACGGATATTTACATCGGTCTGTAGCCGTGACGGGTATTCATACTGCATTACACACCCCGCCTCAGTATAACGCGGCATGATAGAAGTTACTACGCCTAGACAGAATTAACAAGGCTTAAACCGTAATGTTTAAAAAACAGTACAACATTGCACATCTGTTCGCCGGGGACTAAAGGTTTATCGGCGGATTAGCGGAAAAGTTTATACATGTGAACACCTATTTAAAATGTCAGTTACACCATGTGTTGATGGAGGTTTTTCACGGCTCGATGTACGAGACACGCTCCCGAGCTGTTCTTTCGGGATAGCATAGTCTAGCGTTCCCCATCGTGGGAGGCGAAACGTCGCAAAGGAGAGATGGGGAGCGCTCGACACAGCTACCCCAAAAAGAGCAGCTTTTTGAGAATGGTTACACCAGGGGCTGCGACTGATTCTGGGTGGATACTCGTCTCGGGGTGCATGTCCGACAGTCGGATACGCAATGTTGTACTGTACTGCAAACACATATAAAGTTCCCACGCGCTGAGATGGGGCTGCAGTCTGCCAACAGGCAGACTGCAGCCGGTTGGAACACTATACATTAATCATTATTCAGGGGCTCTCTGACAGGTGTGGTTGGGTTTTGTAAGAAATGCTGTAAATGTGAAATCGATGGGAGAAATATTTGATACCCACAGCGACCCACACACAGTACCGCGCGCGGTGCGAGCTAATGCGAGTCGCCCTT
>JAZEWU010000016.1:5242478-5253287 GCA_036362915.1 Geotria australis
AGATCCATCACTGGAGATGGGAGAGGAGCGGGAGTGTGTTACTGTTGTCGCGTCGCACGCACGCACGCGCGCGGCGTCACCTCTTCTAAATCCCTGGCCTCCGTTCACCTCCTCATTAGCAGTCGCTGGCCGCCGATTGCCACACCCAACTCCGTCGTTCATCCGTCCGTCCGTTTTCAGAAACGGCTCAGTCCTGTAACAGGGTCGCGGTGAGCCGGAGCCTATCCCGGAAGAGACAGGGCGCGAGGCAGGGGTATAGCGAGTGCGGGACGCCAGTCCATCGCAGGGCAACCACCCACCCACTCTCCGTCTTTTGAAAGTATATCTGTCGGGAAAAGTTGTCGCTGGCGAAGGGCCGTTGATTGAAACGTTAGCTTGTGTGGGCTGTCGAGTAGCGGGTTCGCGGTGCGTTGCCGTGTAGGTTCTCCGATGGGGGGTATTGTGCCGTGTTGGTCGACGTTTCGCTCCACGTGCTAACTAGAGACCCGCTTCTTCACAAGAGGCCCGTATCTGACAGGCTACAAGTGTGCTGGTATGTGTGAGCGCCTGTTGGGTGAGAGGGGACAGCGTCAATGGCAAGATAACTCACAAAAAAATGACCGTTTACAGAAAATGCATTAATAACACAGACGTCTTGCGGGCATGCAGGATAACAACGCAAACTCGCGTGTGCAGCCTTTCAGCGGTATTCCGCGAAATTCAGCAGTGTCTCTCTCTCAGACTTGACGAAATTAGTTTTTTTTTTTAAATGGGAAACATTCTTGCAGACTTACACACAGGATTTGCTAAAACTCGCTCCGAAGCAAAATGTCTTTTCATCTTGACGTCTGCGCGGCGCACATCAAGTGGGAAGTCTTTATTGCGAATAAGGGAGTTTGCGTGTCGAGAAAAAGTGACATTTTAATTTGCCGGAGATCAACTTGAAGAAAACTTAGCCGGCACTTGCCGCAGCTCCCTCAACACAAACAGTGCGCTCGCGTCTCACACCGACCGCTAGAGGGTTGTGTTTTTTTTTTCGGAAGACGTTTGCCCCCCTTCTCTCGTCAACACCCCCCCCCCTCCGTCTCTTGTAATTACTGCTGGGCACACGTGCATCGGCAAAGAGTACAACTTGCTACGACCTCGACTCGCGTGCGGGGAAGCGCATTATGTATTGATTTGCAGCTTTGCAAGAGCTTTAGCCCAACTGATTTTATTTTAATGAGGCGCTGTTGAGCTGCTCAGCGCGTAGGATTTTTTTTCTCTCTCTCTCTCTTTTTCCCGCCCTCTCTCTCTCTCTCACACTCTCCCTCTCTCACTCTTCCCAACAGCTAAAGGCCCCGAAAGCGTGGCAAATCCCATTTGCAGGAGCGACGCTTCCGTGCTGTATTTACTGCCGTTGCGCGGCGCCGCATTTTTCATCCCGAGTCGAGGCCATCGTCAATTGTGCGCGCTTTCCTTTCTCCCGGCTGCGTGGGGGGGGGCTCAAGTGGGGGAGGCAGAGCGGGAGGGCGACGTGAGATGTGGACGAGAGGTTCGTGGAGCCGCCGGTCGCTCCCAGGAGGATGACGCGAGGGTGCCAACAGCGGCTGTGGTGGTAGTGGTGGTGGTGGACGAGGTTGGATGCCGCGCGTCTCGTGTTCCGGTGACCCAGCGAGCGCCCACGCGTTACAGCGGCAGCAACAACACCACCCGGTTATCTCACGAGCGCTGCGCATTGCAGTATATGTCTAGACTGTATACAGCAGCTGGGTGCCGTGCCCATGTTGCGTCGTGAGTAGAGAGTGTCCGTCGAGCCCGCGTGCTGGGAATTTTTAATCTTAGTTTTGTTCAGCGCTTTGCGACCTTTAGATGATAGGCACTTTCAAAAAATATATACTATTACTGTTATATACTGTACACGGTATACACACCGAACCCAGATTACCCTTATCCTGTGCAGCTTACATATTAAACACAATGAAAACACACTGGGCTCGCAAACGCGAACAGATCGATTGGAACTCGTGCTTATAGACATAAAGAAAGTCGGGGGAGGGAAGGAACCTTGGCAGCCGAGCGATAAATATTTAATACCGCAATAAACGTCAACAATTCTGCTCGCACTCGGCGCTGCTCTGCCAGGTTGGATGAAAATAGAAACACTAATAGCCGGAGCCTCTCTCCGCCGAGCCCATTTAAAACTGGTTAGGGCAGCTTCCCGCTCTGAGAACACGGGGAGAGGTGGGTCTGAGAGCGCCCTCCCCACAGCACCTCTCTTCCTCACCACCTTCCCTGTCAGTCAGTTTTGATTTAATCTGGAAGGAACCCGCGGGGAGGGAGGGGTACGCAAATGATAACGTCCACGGGTATCCTTTTTGCCGGTGTGCAGGTGATGTCATACGAAGGGGTTAAACCTGTTCTCTTTCTTCACATTCAGTTATAACACGTCAGGGCACCGGGGTCGGTAAGTTACTCCGGACAATTAACCTAGGCGGCATGTCTTTGGATTGCGGGAGGAAAGCGGAGTACCCGGCGAAAACCCCACGCCCGACGCGGGTGACAGCACGCGAACTCTTACAGAGCGAGGCGGAACCCGTGCCAGGATTCGAACTGCGGGTTCTTCTCGCTGCGAGGCGGCAGCCGACAACCCGGTGCCCCACCGTGGCGAACCTTCTCTTCCCTGCCCACCTCCGGTCGAGTCTCAGAGCCGACGTTCCGGTGGCGTCCCTCAACCGTGGCGACCGCATTGCAAAGCGCGTAACCATACAGTGTGTGTGTGTGTGCATCTCATTCGCATTTTCAGTGGCGCGCCGTATGCATTATGCATTTATGCAGGGCACGCATCCCGCCTCGGAAATGAGTTCCAGGATTCCTTCTCCCGGCTCGTAAGAGAAGCGCGGACGCCGGGGTCTCCTCCGCTCGTTCCCGCAGAATGAGTGACAGTTGCGCGCCGAAGATTGATAGTTACCTGTGCAGATGGCGAGTAGATTAAGCGCCGCCGTATAATTATAGCGGCCGAGGAAGCCGCTCTTGCCAATGTCGTTACGCGTTATGCACCTCCCAGGATGAGCCAGTAAGTGGAATG
The DNA here is from genome assembly GCA_036362915.1 of Geotria australis. Lineage (NCBI taxonomy): Eukaryota > Metazoa > Chordata > Hyperoartia > Petromyzontiformes > Geotriidae > Geotria > Geotria australis. The sequence continues at coordinate 5,245,525 of JAZEWU010000016.1, forward strand.
CGTGTTGACGTATCTCCGTTATTAAGTTCAAGCAGTCTAATATCTCGCGCACCGAGCCCTTGTTTGATAGGGCGAGCGAAGGCGAATGTCCTTTGGCGCCGTGATGAATTCAATGCGAACGGGTCGGATTTTTTTTTTCTCCTACATTTTTAGCCGCGACAGTAGTCTCTGATGTACGGCCCGCTTCAACGTCCCACTTATAACAATGATGATGGCACAAGGTCGTTGCGATTGACGCCGACAGATAGGGTTTCGTGTGAGCTATTAGACCACTAATTATTATTTTCCCGCACTGTATTCGAATGACGCTATTGAACGCGATTTCGACCAGTAATACGGGTACGTCATCATTAGTTTCCGAAACCGCTTAAACCTGTAGAGGGTTGCGGTGAGCCGGACCCTATTCCGGCAGACACAGGGCGCAAGGCAGGGATATACCTCGGATGGGACGCCAGTCCATCACAGGGCACCGGGGGAAATGTAGTCAGCAGGCCAATTAACCTCTGCAGCAGTATTTATTTTGGACTGCGGGAGGAAACCGGAGTTTCCGGCAAAAACCTACACAGATACGGGTAATAAGGTACATTTCTATTTTATTTGTCAATGCAGCCAGAAATTCCCCCGTCGTCAGTATTCGTAGATAGCCTTTCGCCCCGATGTTTTGTTTGTGTGCACAGTATCATAATACGGCACGGCAGCGACAGCTCACCGCAAAGAAAAGGTTTTGCAATTCCTTTCAACGTGAGCGTTAAAGAGTCGACCACAGGCCGCCGTGTGTATGTATTAGATATTGACTGCACATACACGGAGACTACATGCATCATCGGGCGCGTTTCACGGCCATTGACATCTTTAAAGCCTTTTTGACCGCATCGACCACTCATATGCGATAACAAAACAACTTGGAGGGGGGCGACGGGGCAGGGAGACCCCCAGCGATACCACACTCGCCTGCATCTCAGCTTTGTTCAGATAGACGTGTAAAATTTGACACCCCGACCCCCACCGAGTCCCACCATCCCTCCTTCCCCCACCCGTCCTGCCTTCCTCCCAACCACACCTCCTCTCTCGCCACCTCTGCATCAACCAACATTTCTGGGCAGAACCCGACGCGCCAAATGAGTGCAGATGGAGCATCGCTGTCGCAGAGACACGCGGCCGCTTGCTGGTGTCGAATGCCACCTCGGCAGAGGTGTCAAATTCGAATCCTTTCCGTTTCCAACCCAGGGCTTCTGCGCACGAAATTGCGTCGCAACAACACAACAGTTTGCGGGCCGTTCTGCTCCGTACGGCGCCAGCGCTTTGCGTTCGTGGAGGTGCGGGGTCTCTCCCGATCCCACAAACATCTAATCCGTCAACCGTGCCCGTGGCACCTAAAGCCGCCGATTTTCTCGCAAATCTTGCGCCCCTTAATCGCGTGGTAATGCTTTGTGCCCTTTCATCATCTCGGAACTCGTGAGCCGCACGTTGTTTCATTACGGTGCCTTGGGTCGTGAGCTTTGAGCTATTTTTTGCTGAATCCCAAGAATCTTAAGAATGTAGGATGTGTTTCGCGAGACACGGATTTCGTGTTGATGGGTTTTGGGGCCACGTGATCTCCAATGGCATTCTGTTACAAAGCTCCTCGTTTGATACATGATCCTACCATTTTCCGTCGCCAAGTCGACACATAGATATATTCGCGCGTGTCTCTCCTTGCGTTGTGCCTAGTAAGGTGTATGCGAACGTTTTAATGTTGAAACGAATGCGTTCAAGACGGCTGTATATGATTACAGGCATAAATAGATAGATGCAGACAGTTGCTCTTCAAAGCTGTTCTACGGGATCGCCGTGTCGAGCGATCTCCCTCTCTCCCTCGCGACGTTTCGCCTCTCACGTTGGCAGCATCCTGATAACGCCTGATGATGCTTCCAACGAGGCGAAGCGTCGCGAGGGAGAGAGGGAGATCGCTGGACACGGCTATCCGGAAAGAACAGCTCTGAAGAGCAACCATCATCAATCGAGCAATGAAAACCTACGTCAGTACATAGATAGACGTTTATTTTCACAGCAGAAAATATCCAATGAGCTTGCAAGCTGTGGAAGCGGGGAGAATTCCTGCGATTCAACAAACGTACGAATTAACCAAGATAAACAATACACAAACTACCATAACCAATAACTGGAGGTCCTAAGAATACATGGCTGGCCGTAAATGCTTGTCTGTTTCTTGGAAGGCTATCTGTGAATGCTAGGCTAGTGACTAACAGAAGAGGACATTGGAATGTAATACCCTTAATCTTTTTTTACCTCCGAGTTGTGTTTTTTTTTGCCATAGAAGCTTTGGGCTCCAAGAGTATGTGATTCCACGGATGAGCTTGATGGAACTGCCAAGACGCGCCAAGCCTTGGGTGGCCTAGCGAGAAAAGCGTGACGAATTCTTGACTAAAATACATGGAAGTTGAACGCGCCCAAAGTCTATTCATATCTGCCTTCAGAAAGAACGAAAAAAAGCGTTGAATAGAAATTGTCTCTCTCTCTTACCGTTCGTTCACCCGGATTAGAAATAACCGGTCGCGTTTTAATTGAATTACTGTGATGCATTGATTTTCTTCGTTATACCCGAGCGTAGATTACAGGTATTCGTCGGCCAAGCCGTCACCAAGCCCTTATCAGTCTCTGGATAAATGCTTTATTTTTTTTGTTACGCGTGTACACTGCGTTCAGTCAATCCACTGCTGGATGAGGGCCTCCTTGCACTGGCGCGAGCGAGTCGTGGGAGGCATTTCACCATACTTGAACCACGTGCGTCAGTGTGTGTTGACCAAGGAGGGGTTTACAGACATGCAAATATAGGGAGCATAGGTCAGCAGAGCGTCTTGTTGTGTTTCCCTCTGCTGCCTACAACACACCGACCTCAAAGCGGGGCCGATGACTACATGCCGCGTATGTTGGTCGCACATCCATGAGCTCTCCATATTCAGCCCTGCTCGGCCGCACAGTCAAGTCACTCAGTTTGTATTTACGTTGCAACGAACCGTTGTAGCCCCTCCCCCGGGGAGGGGCTACAACAATGGCGGCGCGTTGCTTATGCTTACAATGGCGGCGCGTTGCTTACGCTGCATGTCCAGAAGCTAGCCATCGTGCTTCGAAGAATCGCAAAGAAGAAGAAGAAGCCACTCTCAGACCAAAGTCCGGCGTTTTCATGTTTTTTTCTGTTCGTTTTTTTGTCTACGTCTACGTCTTCATCAAGATTCAACTGCAGCCGTCAGTTACTGCTAGACACCATTGCAGAACGACAGTGGACAACCTCTACCAACGCAGTCTCAGACAGGCGAGCTTCGGGGCCTGGTCCTGCTCCTTCGGGCCTGCCACACCCGCGGCCTCGCAAGCCATACCAAGCCAAGCCAATCCAAGTCAAGACAAACCAAGTCAAGTCAAACCAAGCCAGCTGGCGGACGCTAACTCGGTGCTCCTCAGACAGACGAACTTCGGAGCCGGGGCCTACTCCAGCAGCCCACAACACCCGCGGCCTTGTAAGCCAAGTCGAGCCAAGCTGGTGTGGAGCCGGGCCGAGCCATGCCAGGCCGGGTCTAGCCAAAGCCAAGCCGGGTCAGCCCAAGCCAAGCCAACCCAAGCCAGCCCAAGCCAGCCCAAGCCAACCCAAGCCAAGTTAACACAGGCCAAGCTCCAAACCAAGCCAAGACAAGTCAATCCAAGCCAAGTCCTTCCATGTGGGTGCCGACGCTGGGGTCTGAGGAAATGGCGGTGCGTTCTGATGCAGCGGCTACTCTCGGACCGAACAGTGCGGTGTGTTCATGCTTTCATGTTCGTTTTTTATTATGTTGTCATGAAGTAACAAGTATTAGCCGTCGGTTTCTGCGAGTCATTTGCAGAACGACAGTAAACAACGCCGGGGTCTGAGAGAAACGGTATTTCGATTCTCTGTATGTCCTGTACATATGGTAGAGTTGACAAATAAAGTTGAATTGAATTGAATTTAGCTGTGTAGCTCTTTTGAACAGTTGTCCAGCGCGGAGGGGTAAGCGAGTTACAACATCTCAGGGCACCGGGGGAAATTTAGTGAGGACGGTTAACCTAAGCAGCCTGTCTTTGGATTGTGGGAGGAAAGCGGAGTACCCGCTGAAAACCCACGTGGACACGGGGGAGAACATGCAAACCTCCACGCAGAAAAGCACCCAAGCCGGGAATCGAACTCGGAGACTTATTGCTGCGAGGCGGTAGCGCTACTTACTGCACCATCACGCGACCTACGACCCAAAAATGCTTACTCCTGAATGCCGAATAATAACGTATGCAGACAAACATCACCCATAATCAGAGGTCAAATCCAGTCTGGATAATTAACCTAGGCGGCAGCATGTCTTCGGACCGCAGATATCGCTCGAGCTCGGGTGCGTTTCGGGTGATGTAATCACAGGATTCGCCGTCATTACACTCGAACGCCTCGTATTGGCCATGTGCGCTCACCCCTGATTTGCAGTAACGACACACGGCACGTTCGCGGCCGTTGGAGGCGCGCCACCTCGCCGCGCGGTGTGAAGGACACCGAAGGATCAGTGTAGACGTCTGACATCCCAGCGCGGTGTTTTGACAACAGGTGCTGCGGCGAATTAGAGGCTTAACGTGCGGCGCTCAATGAGCGCGCATTAGGGTGGCGTCGTTTGTGTAGGCTCGGCACGTTACGCCGAATATCGCTCTCGCGTCGCACAGACGTCCCGTGATTACACACCTGCTCGAGATGAACAAACGCTGCCAAGGACGGGCACCCGCTGCTTCGAGCTTGTCGCTGACACCATGATCGGCGCTGCGGCGGGCAGGCAGGCAATCCTCCATTACGGCCCCGGAGTGCGTGCCTGGCACGCGCTTCGCATGGTCAAATGTGACACCTGCCCAAGTGACAAAATCCTGCCCCGGCTGGTTGTTCCGTGCCGAGTCCGGCGCTCCCAGCAAAGTTGAGGCGCCGAGAGGAACCGTTGTAAAGCTTGACACCTTTTTTTTTGCCCAAAAAAATGTGGTGTGTGTGTGTGTGTGCTGTGCAGCTGCTAGAGTGCCGGTCGGCTGGATCCCTGGACGCAAGCTGCTGAAGGAGGTCAAACAAGTGCCGGATGGGAGAGACGGTTGGTAAATGATGAGCGAGGTGTGACCATCGCTGGCGTAATAGTGGCATGGCTAGCCGGCTGGCTGGCTGGCTGTGCGCCCTGCTGCTGCAACGAGTGAGGTAGACGCCTGCCGTGAAATAGCTGCCTCGTTCGACCTCCCGCCAGCTTTGTGGCGATGTGCCTGGGCCCCCTCTGCTTGGCTCCCGTGGGTCACCGGGAGCAGTTTGCTCCGCCTGCACACTTGGTAGACGTGCCACTCGTAAGCAAGCGTGTTACGGGCAGAGTTGAAAGTAAGCCAGTGTGGTACTTGTAAGAATGTCGGCGGAAGCATTCAGTACGGTTACAGGTGGGAAGAGGTTGCGATACGACCATACCTTTAAGACAGTTAAGTTACTTTCACGGCTGCCTACCTTATTATTCCGCATTCTTGAGTAAGGATTGTGCCTCGTAGGTGCAATGGTGGCACCCGAGCCAGGAATCGAACCCGGCTCGGGTGCCTTCCTGTGTGGAGTTTGCACGTTCTCTCCGTGTCCCGCGTGGGTTTTCGCCGGGTACTCCGGTTTACTCTCGCAGTCTAAAGACATCCTGCCTAGGTTAACCGTGCCGACTAAATTTCCCCCGTGCCCTGATATATATTACCTTTCTTACCCCTCCCTGCTTGGACAACTGGTTAAAAGAGCTACATTGCTCAACGTTTCCATCCACCTTGAATAAAACGAGTGTTACCTAGGTTGGCCAAATCGAGGTAATGGAAGCTGGATCCGGACCGTGATCCAAATAAGCAATTGAATCAGCATACGCTTGTGGTAATAGCTGTTTTGAAAAGTGAGCGTGAAAGATTGTGTTGACAAGGGAAGATGGGCTGTGTCTTTGGCTCAGATTTGCACACATCCTTCATACTATTTACTCACCACGCGCTGGTGGAACCTGCGCTTCTGCACGACACTGGGAATCTGACATTAGCCACGTAACAAGAAGAAATGGATAACCATAAACTCTTCATGCTCCGCAACCTATAATAACGACACGGTTTCCAAGCACAGGACCGGTGTCTATTGCACGAACTTTTATTTCAATTTTGCTTGAAAGTGGCACCCTAGCAAGATGTAGAGAGGGGGGAACCCACTGATGTCGAGACGATAAGGAAATTGACCATGAGGCGGATGTTTCCTGCAACAGAGGCAACAACGCTTTGGAAGAAAGCTCCCTCCGTGTTTTTAAAACTTCTTTAACTCGTGCGATAGCCTCAAGATATATTCAATAAAGTCGCCGGCCCTTGTAACGTTTCCCAAGTCTCTCACGCTTGTGCCCACCTGACACCGGCAATTACTTGAGTTCACCAGCTGGAACAATGGATGATGGCCACGAGGATTGAAAACCAACTCCACCCATCCATCCGTTGTCAGGAAACCGCTTAATCCTGTACAGGGTCGCAGTGAGCCGGATCCTATCCCGGCAGACACTGGGCGCAAGGCAGGGCTAGGGACGCCAATCCATCACAGGGCTCCTAACATTACAAATAGGAGGACTCGTTGTTTACAACCTCATTACGCATTTACCCCTCCATCCGTCCTACCCCGCCTTGTAAGCCTACATCATCACATTTAAATTGTGGGGAGAAAAAACCACAAAAATTGAAAATACAACTTGTTCTTTGATGTCGTCGTTTCGTGCCTCGTTTACGAACGCGCAGAGCACACGTTCCGCGTGACGCCTGCAGTTGGGGGGGGTGTAAGACTGCGCTCCCACACCGTTCCTCCTGTTGTTTCATCTCATCTCGTTGTCAGCAACCGCTTAATCCTGTACAGGGTTGCGGCGAGCCGGAGCCTATCTCGGCAGACAGAGCGCAAGGCAGGGCTATACCGAGGATGGGATGCCAGCCCATCATGGGGCACCGGGGGCAATTTAGTCAGCAGGCCAATTAACGTATGCAGCAGCATGTCTTTGGACTGTCCTAAATCACGCGTGCACTAGCAGCATCGCAACTCCTAATGACTCCCAAGAGTGTCGACTTGTCTCGTAGCAACGCAAGAGTTCCACACCTATTGCTACGAGCAGAGTACCCGGCCTGCGGGGCCGTCTTGTTCCAAGCGTGTAACGCGTTCGTCTGACGTCTCTCGGTGATGGCGTTTTCTGCTGCTGACGTGAACTGCGTTGACCTGGATTTCTTCCTGATGTCCTCTTGGCAAGTTGCTGCCTCTCTCAACTTTCAGAAGAGGAATCGATGCGTGGAGGGTCACGCCGAAATGAGACGCAAAAGCGTTGGCGTGGCGCAGATCAAATCTGGCGCTTATGCAGGATTCGAAATCGGTACCCTTAGTACGGACGTAAATATTACACACACACACACCTACAAACAATTGCTCTATTATTTATAGGCACATGAGTAGACATTATGTGTTTGGCGCGAACCATCTTAAAGCATAAACAACACGGACAAGTCTGTGAGCAGTTGTCAATAACGCGCCGCCATTACGCGCTCTCATACCTTATGAACGTTGACAACTCGTAATGTACGGGCGCATTAATTATTAGTCATTAGCGTCGCTACTGTACTTAGGAAAAAATCTCGTCCATCTTTTGTCTGTAAATAACCACGACGGATGCGCCTGTCTGCGACTCTGCGAATTGTGGCGTTTGACAGGGGCGTAATTCCGACAG
>JAZEWU010000016.1:5267336-5282579 GCA_036362915.1 Geotria australis
CACTGTCAGTTTCCGCACCTGTTAGTCAGTCTGTGCAGCAGCGAGGTTTGGTCGCTAACCCGATGACTGTAATACTCGGGTGCCTTTCTGTGCGGAGTTTTTGTATTCTCCCCCTGTCCTGCGTGGGTTTCCTCTGGGTTCTCCGGTGTCCTCCCACAACAAAAAACACGAATTAATGAAGTGGCCGATAAACCATAATATATAGGACGCGCCTCAGAGTAGTTTTCTCTTCGAATTAATTACCTTCGAAATTGAATGAATATGTGCGGGTTATAAGTAACATCTATTATTACTATTATACAGTAAAACCTTGATTTAACGAATGTCTACTGATGGTTGCTTTTCAAAGCTGTTCTTTCGGAATAGCTGTGTCGAGCGCTCTCTCTCTCTCGCGACGTTTCGCCTCCCACGTTGGAGGCGTCTTGAGGTGATTACTCTGTATATAGGGTCGTCATACAAACATGCGGATTTAATGAACTTCCAGACACCCTTCGCCCCATTTAGCACGTGGGATCGAGGTTTTACTGTACTGTGATACACTGTGGACGAGTCAAACTCATGACGACGCTGGTTGACAGTTGTCTATCTCTGCGTCACTGCTGCCTGTCATTATGTCACTTTTTCTCGAAATATATTTTGATAGCGACCAAACGCAATAAAACCACAATGCACTTCTTCGGGAAATGCTGATGTTGTGGTTTCTAGTTATGGAGAAGCGTAAGGTTTTCTGGCCTGCATTATGTTTACTATTATCTGCTGATTTCGGTTTTCATGGCGGGTTGTAAGATAATTCCTCTGCCCTTTCGGGATAGCCGTGTCCTCAGAAGCCTTATGATACTTCCAACGTGGGAAACATCATCAGAAGCCTGAAGTGAAGGAGAGAGGAGGAACGCTTGCCACGGCTACCCTGAAAGAGCAGCTCTCGAGAGCAACTCCTGTTACTGTTATGTTGATGGGTTTTTTTCTCGTCAGTTACATATCATTACTGTTGTAGGTTTTCACGGCTCGATTCATGATGGCTGCTCTTCATATCTGTTATTTCAGCTATCCCTCAAAAACAGCTCTGAAGAGCGACCATCAATTACATATTTTTTACACATTTCAGTAATTGCCGTGGCAGTAGTTGCTGCAAAAAGCAAACACGTGACCTCCGAGACCTGCTCTAAGAGTCTCCTACAACTATCCATGTTTGTTGTGTCGCAGGAATCCCGTAAAGAGCTTGCAAGCTCACTGGATATTTTTCTGCTGTAATAAGAAACATATATATTTCTTTTCTTAGGACTTTCCAATTGGCTGCAGGATTTCAACGCCCGTCTTAGTCACGAAGCTTCCCACAGCGCCTCGTCACGTGCCTTACCCAACACAACGCCATGTTTTGCATTATCACATCAATAACATAAACTATTCATCTTGATTTAGCACCCTTTGAGGTGGACATTGATTATGGAGAGAACAATGGCACACGCGGCGTTCACGTCGGCTACGCGTGTGGAATACCTGCATAATTGAAGGTGACAAAATTAAAGTTTACGAAATCGATATACAACTGAGAAAATACGGTGCTTGGGAAAGCCACGCGATCGGGTGCTATTCATTGCAAAAGTTAGTGCCCGGTTATTGATTCGTCTAGTCAACTTTACAACTTTATTAGCGCGAAAGCTCCTAGAGACCTAGTCGTACAAGCCCGGCGTAATTCGTGTGAAAAAAAAAAGTCACGCGTTAAGATGAGATGTTTGTCAAAACATGTTGTTTTTAAAGAAATTAATTGAACGTTCAGCCCTTGATCAATCCGCTGTTCGATCGGCTCCGTCTGTCAGGCAGTTTTTATTTAAGCTGGAAGAAACTGTTGAGCTATGTAGATATTTTGAACAGTTGTCCAGCGGTGAGGGATAGGAAAGTTACATCTCAAGGAACCGGGGACAATTTAGTCGGGACAATTTGCCTAGGCAGCATGTCTTTGAACTGTGGGAGGAAACCGGAGTACTCGGCAAAAAACCCATGGGGGCACGGGTAGAACATGCAAACTCCACATAGAATGGCACCCGAGCCGGGAATCGAACTCGGAACCTTTTTGCTTTAAGCCAGCAGCGCTACTCACTGCGCCACCGTGCAGTGTCTTAAAATGTTGGCGCCGGCTAAATGCTTGGCTGCCTTCCCCCTCCCCCTCCCCGCCTCTCTGCGCCTCTGAGTCGTTCTGTCTTCGAGAAAACGAATACCTTAGACATCGAACTAACGATGTGCGAGTTATGAATTGTATATTTACTTTTTAAAAACGTTCTAACATCAACAAATGCAATGTCTGATCCCTCCCTAATAGGTACGCATCGTACTACCGAAAACGGGTTAAAGTGCGCAGCAAGTATTCTAAATGATATGCGTTTAGCTACGTGAATACAAATCGCGTGTGTGAGTGACTTCAGGGGTAAGGAGATAGGAAGTGACAGCGGGTGAGGGGCGGGCTGATAGCGGCGTGTTGAAGATGCATGGCCAGCAAATCAACGCGAGTATTGCTGGGCTTTCCAATCAATTTGCGTGATTTATTACTCTATCGATTGTCGGTTCAATTGATCGACTAATTGGATGACACGACAGAGTTGGGGGAGGGCAAGTATCACCTGTTCTCACGTCTGATTGGATTGTGGGGTGTAATGGGTGGGGCTTAATGACGTAACGGTCTCGTCAGGCAGGTAGAGCTGCACGTGGCTTGTTGGGGTTTCCTTCCTTCACGTTAATGGTTTGGGACTGATCACCTGTATTAAACTGGCACAGAGTAAAATCGATCGCAACGGGATATTATTACAATTATTAGTCGATGAATTCTATCCATCCATTGTCTGAATCGGCTTAATCCTGTACAGGTTCGCTGTGAGTCAATTAATTAAGTAATCGATTATTACTAAGCAACGATTATGAATGAATCTGCGATGAATTACTTAATCGTTGAATTAATTGTTCGATTCCCGCCTCGGGCGCCTTTCTGTGTGGAGTTTGTGTGTTCTCCCCCTATCCTGTGTGGGTTTCCTCCGGGTTCTCCAGTTTCCACCCACAACTAAAAAAACAGTAGTTAATTAATTGGCCAATAACATCATAACATATAGGACGCAGTGTCTGGAGGGTTGGCGCCGGCTAACCGCGTGGCTTGACTTCTCCAGTCTGAAGCTTACCTCGCGCATGAGTCTATTCAAATGAACATCTTGAAACAACATGCGCGCGTTATACATGTTACAATTGTTCTCAACGGTAATCGACTCATCCGACTTTACTAACCAAGCGAGCTCCATAGCCGTGAAAGTATATTACGAATAGGGCGGTGAATGCTGATGTAGCTCCTGCCTGTGAGCCAGCGCGCAGTAATAACTTACAGCCTTCACAGTAGCGACTCCCTTTTCATAAAATCAAGGCGCTTTGCACCAATGATGTAAGCAGTTGCCGAGTTAACATAACAAATGCCTTCTGAAAAAGGAATGCATTTTTTAGGAGGCACTTGAAGGTCCCAAACGAATTGGGACTAGCTGACAGCCTCGGGTATAACGTTACACAGATGCCACCACAGTTGACAAGGCTGAGGGCAGCTCGCCAGTGAGAATTGCCAATAATAATAATAATACGATTTATAGCCACGCTCGGTCACGGACGAGACACGGATTCGGAGGCGTGTTGAAATAACAAAGACAGGGGAGGGGGGGGAGGCAGCCAAGCGGTCAGCCGGCGCCAACCTGTCAGATATTGCTTCCTATATGTCAGCTGTGTTTTGAGTTGTGGGAGGAAACCGGAGGACTTGGAGTAAATCCACGCAAAGAACAGGGTGTGTGTGTCGTGGGGGGGGGGACTAGGTGTAACACACAAACTCCACGCAAAATAATTGCCGCCTCTGGCGCCTGTCAGTTTTTATTTAAGCCGGAATGAACCGTTGCGCCGTGTAGCTCTTTTCAACAATTGTCCAGCGGTAAGCAAGTTAGTAGGTAACTTGGGTTATACCCGGGATGGGACGTCGGTCCGTCACAGGGCATCGGGGTCAATTTAATGAGGTCAATCGGCTCGGGCAGCATACCTCCGGGGAGAACATGCAAAACCCGCACACCGAAAGGCGCCCGAGGTCGGAAACCGAACCGGAGACCTTCTTCTACCCGAACCGTGCCGCCCTCGGAATGGAAACGCGTGTGGCGGCACCATCCTTCTGACGTTACCACTGCGCCACCGGCATGCCGCCCGGAGGGAATTACGGTGCGCCGACCTCTGAGCTGTCGTCGGCGATAGCGTGACACCTCGGCGACTGCCCGATATAGCGAGACGACTCCGCAGGCTCACGCACGATGAGCAGCAGAAGGAGGAGGGAGGATGAGGACCTTGAATTCAATACGGAATTCGACGAGAGGACGCGCAAGCGACTCTCCAACTCACGGCCAGCCGGCCGCGGCATCTGCTCGCCGAACCTTGAATGTGTGTGTTTACAAAGCTCTAGCGTCAATACAATCCGGAGCAGATCGCCGACCAGCGCCCCTAATGCGAGAGGAAGGCGCGGCGGTGGTTATGGTCGTGTGTGTGTGTGTGTTTAGTAAACGTGAGGAGCGGTGGCGCAGCAGTGGTTAGCGCGCTGGGCTACAAACCTGGCGACCCGCGTTCGAATCCTGCTCGCGGCCAACACCAGTGACGATTTTCTGAACCGGTCCCGGGCCTCTCCCTACGCGGACTCAGCCTGAACCGAGTACCTGGCGCGGTGTGTAAACGTTGCCATTTGGGAGACAAAGGCGGCCGGGCGTGGTGCTCGCCGCACACCCACCCGTGTGCCGTGTCGGCCTTCGTAAGTGCGCGCTAACAGCACTGGACCCTACAGTATGTTCAGGCTATACGGGGGATCTTTGTTGCCAGCGTGGTGGAACGGTGATGCAGTGGTTCGCGCGGCTCTGCTGCGAGCAGGGGGACGCGAGTTCGATTCACGCTCACGGCCAACACCGGTGACGATTTTTTTTTTTCGAACCGGTGCCGGTCATCCCCTATGTCGACTCGGCCTCAGATGAGTACCTGCTGCGGTGTGTCAAAATCGCAACAAGGGAGACATTGGCGCCCGGGCGTGCTGATGGGCCACCCACACTCGTATGCCTCACCGCCCTTCATAGGTGATACTCATTGACAGCACTTGACCCTCCGGTCCGTTAAGGCTCTACGGGGTGTCTTTGTCTTTGTGTGTGTGTTGTGAGTGTAGCACGGAGAGTGGCCGTCTGTGCGGGTTCCCTCATTGCTATTCACATCAGGCGTCGCGTCTCCATAGGTGCGCGCCGTGACCAAACCGAGACACGCGCGTCGCGAGTTGACGTCTTCAATTGTTTCGTGTAAAAGTGTCCCCCTTGCTTGACGTATTATTTAATCCGCCCGGGCCCGGTGCTTTTACGCGCTTTATATTGTTTGCGGTATAATCATTTGAAGCAAATGAACTCGGTTGCTGTTTCTGTTTTGAAGACGGTGTTTTGTTTCCAGCTATTGACTCGCAGTTATATTTGTTAGTCTGCATTTTTCGTTCATTTTTATCCATTGTCAGAAACCGCTTAATCCTGTACAGGGTTGCGGTGAGCCGGAGCCTATCCCGGCAGACACAGGGCGCAAGGCAGGAGTCTGCTTTTTAATATATTTTAAATATATATGTATAGACGGTGTTAGTAACCACGGTCAAAACAAAAATTATAATCCACGTCTTGGCGACAGTAGACGCCACGCTAATCCGAAACATTTGTCTACTGTCAAATAATATTAGCTTTCAAAAAGCAGGAGTGTTTTTTTTTATCCAATTTCATTTGAGTAGCACAGTGGCTCACAGGAGGGCGGCACGGTGGCGCGGTGAGTAGCGCTGCCGCCCCACAGCAAGAACACTCCCGGGTTCGAATCCCGGCTCGGGTGCCTTTCTGCGTGGAGTTTGCATGTTCTCCCCGTGTCCGCGTGGGCATTCTACGGTCTACTCCGGTTTCCTCCCACAGTCCAAAGACATGCTGCATAGGTTAATTGGCCTGCGGACTAAATTGCCCTCGGTGCCCTGTGATGGACTGGCGTCCTTGCGCCCTGTGTCTGCCGGGATAGGCTCCGACTCACCACCACCCTGTACAGGATTAAGTGGTTTCTGAAAATGGATGGATGGAATATATATGTATTGTGTTATACATGTATTGCGTTATACAGGTATTGTATTATATATGTATGTATTTATGAACCAGGGGCGCGAGAACATTTTCAGATCCAAAGCCGTGCAGGCTGCTGAAAATCTTAAGGACCAGTGATCTCTCTGCAGCCCCGTGCAGCGCTTTGTGACCCTCGGGTGAAAAGCGCTCTATAAATGCTGCTATTATTATTACTATTAACAAAACATCTATTTGTTCAGTCGGTCACATTTGCTCCAATCTACTTTGATGGTGACCTAAGAACACCACCCGGTGCAGTTCCCGGGGAGCTGCTGATGGGGTTTTTTTTTCTTTTTCGGCGCTGTTTACATAACGCACAAAAGGGCCGAGCGGCTTGTTTTGTATCCGCGCGTCGGGATGCGGCGCTGGCCAAGCCGCCGCATCTGGCCGAGTGAGCGCCAGGACGCGGTCCTGTGTGCCGCGCGTCCATATGTCCATCAGTAAGGCCCCGCAGATGGCGAGCCTTGAGTTCGTCACGTCCCCTGCATGCCTCGTCCGCGTCTCTTTAAAGGGCGTCCCCAGACACCACTTGCTCAGAAATCCAAAGCCGAGCTGTATTAAAGCATCCCTCCGTCCACCCCCCACGCTATCCACCACGCCAGCGTCCCTAATTCTCCCCCGCGCGTTCACGCACGTTCACCCCCACAGGCCCCGCCCCCCCTCTCGCGTTATCATTCAGTTCCCACCATTAAGGGGGATCGCCAGAAAAGACCATCCGCCTGCTCCCCGCGGGCCACTTCTGTCCCCGGGGCTGTGCTCCGGTGGCCTCGCCGTGCCACCTGGTAATAAAGAGCGCTGGTGGGAACAGGTTGCGACGCGGTGGCCGCGCAGAGCAGCATTTCAGAAAAGGGCATTTCATGCGCAGACGCACTTTGCATCGACCCAACGCGCAGCGAAATTGGTATCGCCCCCAAAACGGCTTCGCTTCGATATGTGACCACAAACCACCTGTTTAATGCGCTCAAAGATACAAAGGGCCTGGCTTCATTATGCTTTTTAATGTGTGTAATTTTCCATAGTAATTTCCCATAATGGTGTCCGGGCTTGCTCCCATAATAGCACAGTATACTACAGCAGCGCCGCAGCGCGTGACATTTATTGCCCAAATTGCTTGCGGAGTTGGCTTAATATTATTTTTTTGCTTATAAATATGAACCGGTGATGTGGGGGCTGGGCGGTGGGGGTATCACAGCATCTCTGTTCTTCACATTTAAACAAATGATGGCGTCGTAATGTGCGAGCGTGCCTTGAGAGTGCAGTTTGCGCATTTCATTACTTATCAGGGATAACACGGGATGAAGTGAAATTACAGCTGCACGCAAAACACCAAACAAGATTTGTTGAATCCTTTATGCAATCAAAAACACACACACAGAATATGCTTGACTGTCAGGTCATCATCATCATTGTCCCAAACCGCTTATTCCTGTACAGGGTCGCGGTGAGCCGGAGCCTATCCCGGCAGATACAGGGTGCAAGACAGTGCTTTACTCAGGATAGGACGCCAGTCTGTCACAGGGCATCGGGGGCATTTTAGTCGGCAGCCAATTAACCTATGCAGTAGCATATCTTTGGACTGTGGGAGGAAGCTGGAGTGCCCGGCGAAAACCCACGCGGACACGGGGAGAACATGCAAACTCCACACAGAAAGGCACCCGAGCCGGGATTCGAACCTGGGATCTGCTTGTTGTGAGGCTGTCATGTGACGCACGTTAGTCTCGGTGACTGGGCGATTGTGTGGAGCAGAGGTTCCTTGTTGAGGTTTCAGATGTAGCTCCTTGGTATCCGCTTCCATCGGCCGTTCTGTGATGAAGGATTGCATCGCTCTCTTCATCTCACGAAGTATTTATTCATCCTGTATCGAAATAGGAATAAAATTATGGGAAATAATGAAAGCAAATAACAACAGTATAATTCATTGATCATCAGTACCCGCTTCATCATATAAAGCAGTCGTTTTTAACCTTTACTGCAGCCTGCACCCCTTTGGTTCTCAAAATATGTTCTCCCACACCTTATTAATAAATAAAGAACCACTGCTGTATAGGGTCGCGGTAAAGCCAGAGCCTATCCCGACAGACACAGGGCGTAAGGCAGGACTGAACATAGTTTGGCCCGCCAGTCCATCGCAGGGCACCGGGAGCAATTTAGTCAGGCCAGTTAATTTAGAAAGACAACAAAATCGTGCCACATACAGCAGACAATCGTGCCACAGACAAAACGAGTGACAGTCTGGTCTCAAGTACTTTCTACCGAGCAGCATGTGCGGATGTGAGCGGTGCTGGGCCATAGCGTGCGAACAATCCACGGGCTGCCACTAATTGGATTTAATCTAATACACCTGCGCGCACCGAAAACAATCCGAGAACGCATAAACAAGGCCAAAGCCACAGGTGATGAAAGGCGAAACGCGGAGAGAAGAGAAAAAAAAACCAAAGGAGCTGTGTGAGTATGGGAACACAAAATCGAGAACGGAATGTGTGGACTGACGCCGAAGGAAAGTTGAGGGTGTTGGTGAGAAATGAGGTGAAGCGGGTTGAGCGAAGCTGTGGAAACTGGAGAGGCCAATAGAACGGATAAGAGTCGAGCACAGAGCCGCAGAGTATAATGTGCAACGCGTGCGCGTTCCAAGGCCTTTAACACCCCGAGCCTGGCTCAAATGCGACGGTGATGTCACCGCCACTTAGCGGCGAATCGGGAGCCTGTTGTTCCGTGTTGAGTGTTCTTCTTGTTATTATTATTATGCGCGGATGTGGCCAGTGTGACGAATGTGAGAATTCCACCTGGATGTGACTCTCAGCCGGATAGATTGGGGTGGTTGAGGTGGGGAGGGAGAGGTGGGGAGAAGGTGGGGGGTGTGGTGGGGATTGCGGACGATGGGGAGCTCTTGTGTCCTGCATGTTCTTAATGCGCTCACTTTGCTCTGGAGCGGCTGTCATACAGGGTCACGCATGTTAGCGCACATTGAGTAAGCGCGTGTGTGCGCCCTGCGCTCGGGGTTGACAGCATAATCCGCTCCGTCCGTGTCGTGTCCTGCATATCAACGTTTCCACTCGAGGATTACAAAACAACACCTCCACGCTGCATAATGAGGATGTATATAAAGATCAAAGTATTCTGTTCCGTTGTAAATATTTTTACAGCCTTTAATTTTGGTTTTTTTTTCCCAAGTGGCGCGCGTGGTTTAACCCGGTAGTTACCCGACTGAGTCGGCGAGCACACAGGACAGGCAGAGAATCTCCACGTAATCAGCCTCATGAATCTTGCATCACTACGATTTTAGGGTCTGCCCGTCGGTCTTGCGCTATGGGATAAAAAAAAAACGTATTCAGGCAAATCACCTCAAATGCCTTTGGCTGTTCAGGGATAGCGGCTCGAATTTCAAAAAAATACTTCCTTTGAAAACCCATAGAGGTTGTCCAAACGCTTCATGTTCGAGCGTCTGAAAAAAATCAGACAGTGGCCATCCAGATGTCCCGCACACTTATTTGAAGTCTTGCCTAGAATCGGAGAGTTTGTCACTCAACCGCCTGAAATTAGTTTTGAAATGCATGCGACCTGACTAAAACGATTCCAAATCTTGGCTAACCATAGTGAGGTAAGATCAGTATCTGACACTTGCACCCGGGACGAACGTCACCAAATACAACAAAATCAACAACAACCGCCAATTCGCCACTAAGTGGCGGTGACGTCACCACGGCGCCAGTGCCAGGCCAGATGCAGCTTGAGGCCACTTGAAGTGTCGAAGGCTCGTCGACAGGAGGTCACGGGACAGACCCGGGTGTCATGGGCTGCCTGACCGAGATTACTGACAGATGCACCACCTGTGTTCCCTACTGGGCCAAACAAACATGGGAAGCCTTCATAGGGAATTAACACGGGGTTAACTATTTATCCTCTGTCACCAACATGTCGATGTTCCTATACCAGATGTAGTCGATTTCACGTTTGTAGTTTCTTCATTTCTGCCTCTGTTTGGAGCGCATGTATTACAGAGTGCGGCATAAGTCGCTTTACCGAGAATAATGAAATCGCTTTGCGAGGAAGAATATTTATCAGTTATTGCAGAAAATGTTCAAAGCGTCCTCCATCGTGTTCAATACGCACGTTCCATCTTTGGACCACTGAACAACACAAAGCGGCATCGGTCCGTGTTATTATGCAACATCTCGAACTCTCGGCTTATCAAATAATCACTCTCAGTGAAGCGACTTATGCCGTACCCCGTATAATCTCGGCGAAACCCCCCCCCCCACCCAGGTTAAGTAATTCTCACATTTCGCGGCTACACTACGGCTCTGCGCGTGGCTTGGAGCAGTAAAACTAAAACGCGCTAGTGTTCCACGTGGAATACGAGGCCGGCCCGTTGGAGTCTATAAATTAAAATAATAGATTCAACCCTCGTGGCTCACGGCCGCGTGATTAACACGCACCCGGTTTGGGGTCGCAATCAGGTATAAGGAGGGTTTTAGCTCCGAGGTTAATGTAGCACACGTGCGGCGTGATACATCTATTCGCATGTTATGGCTCGTGCCAGCGCCTATTTACGGCGTTGCATTCAGGGCGCGTGTGTCGGCAATCATCGTCTCGTTCGTAGAATGCGCGCGTTGCCCGTACGTATTGGCCCGTTGTGCCTCGTCTTCTGACGTGAGACGATTCTAAAGCTTGATTTCCATTTTAATAGCGGGACAATGAACGTTTAGTCAGACTAATAATAGATCTGTGGCACGTACGCGGGGGGCTGTACGTTGTTTTAATTTGCGGCATTAGGTGCTCTGTCACGTGTCGGTACAGAATGCGATGCGTCGTGAACAAAATAAGCATAATTCATGGCCCCTTTGGGGGCTCTTGTTTCCTGAAAACGCCTCCCAGCATTTGGAACGAGAGGTTAGATTTCATTTGCAACGTCACACGGCACGATCGCAAAACGTTTCAGAGAGATATGTAGGAGAACTGCGCTCAAGAGCCGCTCTTTCGAGATAGCCGTGTCGAGCGTTCTTCCTCTCTCTTTCGCGACGGTTTCGCGTCCCGTGTTGGAGGCAATATCAGGAGGATGGTTTGATACGGCTATACCAAAATATCAGCTCTTGAGCTGTGAAAACCTGCATTAGTACAGCGCAATGTAGCTCAAGCACGCAACATCTACGTTGTAGGACCGTCATATTATCATTGGTAAATCTGCGATTGATGTACCGATGGAGGTTCCCACCGCTCGATTTACGAAAATTGCTTTCCAAAGCTGCTCTTTCGGGGGAGCCGTATCGAGCGTTCCCTCTCTTTCGCGCGACCAAGGGAACGCTCGACACGGCTTTCCAGAAATAACGGCTTCAGAAATCAATTCCCAATATATTTCTGAATTAAGGCCTCCCATGCCATATCGGTCATAAGGGGTGTTTGACCATACTTTATCAACCTCGCCAGTTTTAGTTGCTGAAGGGGTCGCTAGGGGGGGGGGTGAAGTCGCCGCTTAAGGCAACCAACCCACACGAACACGCCTCAATCATTGTAGTCAGTCAGTGTGATGGCACAGTTGAGCTATGCAGCCCATTGTAACAGTTGAGCAGCAGGGAGGGATAAGCAAGTTACAACATCTCAGGGCACCAGGGGCCAATTAGTCAGGGCAATTAACCTCGGCAGCAGCGTGTCTGTAGAGTATAAGCTCTACACACATTCTTCACTTAATCAGTTGTAAACCCCGCTTAGCAATCCAGGGGATGGCGGTTTCTGCCGATGCCTATTTTGTTTTCGCCTGTCAACAGGTATCTTAGATTATCACCGTCGCGAGAGTCGATTGCTTCTAATTTCGGTGTTCATTTCACACATCACTAATGACGTTCTTGTGAGGCCCTAAGTACATTGCACTTCCCTCCCCAATGTAAACATATCAAACAGACGTCTAATGCAAGCAAACATATAGAATGAGACGCTCTGAAATCCCACGTGTTAAGATTAGCAGCGTTGTTCGGATGTTAGAATTTAAATCTGTGTGGTGTTCGTGCTGTATGCGGTACATTCATTCATTGTCAGAAACCGCTTAGTCCTGTACAGGGTTGCGGTGAGCCGGAGCCTATCCCGGCAGACACGGGGCGCAAGGCAGGGCTATACGTAGGATGGGATGTCAGCCCATCACAGGGCACCGGGGGCAAATTAGTCTGCAGGCCGATTAACCTTGGCAGCGTGTCCTTGGGCTGTGAGAGGAAACCGGAGTACCCGGCGTAAACCTACGCAGACACGGGGAGAACATGCACACACCACACAGATTGGTGCTCGAGCTGGGAATTGAACCGAGGTCCATTTTACTGTGAGGGGGGCAGCGCTACCCACCGTGCCATCCCAGAAAGTGGCCAAAGCATTCAGCACCAGCACAGGTGGGAATGGGGGTTGCGAAACGAACGTACCGGTAAAGAAATGTAAGTTACGTTCATCCCTGCCTGCCGTGCATGGAAGTCGCCAATCAAAGTACGAACCAGGTTTCAACCTGCTTAGCTGCTCAGATTGTGCCACGACCCGGCCGCATTGACAGTGAATGCCGGTGAGCGGGCCAACTTTTTTGTCAAAATCTTGCGAATCGTTTTCAACCCGTTGTCAATCCTCAGCCGCATTAAGGCCTCTGCATGCCACGTCTATCACAGCGATTGTTTGGCTATACTTCACCACGCTGGTCAGTGCGTGTTTCAGAAGCGTTCGTGGGTGTGGTGGTGGTGGGGGAGGAACGTATCACTGCTGCTCTGTCGTCATTTGCTGCAGTGGGAAACCGCACGCTAAAGCAATTCCACGCAATCAATAACCCCGGGCATATTTTGAGGCACGTGCCTACAATTTCCATAGAATACGCACGGGGATCGTACGGACGACCGCAATGAGAGGCAATGTAATCGGTTTTAGTAGGTGGTAATTTTTTTTTTGAGTCGTATTGCCAAGATGGGTAGATTGATCACCTCGTGGTGAAGCACTCTGTGCTCGAAACCTGGTGTGCGAAGTTTAATTCCTAAACCGAGGCTGACTGCGGTGGTAATGCCGAAAATCGACCCCCCGTGCCCACACACTTTACGAACCCACACTGGCCAGCATGGTGAAGTATGGTCGAACAGCCACCACAAACAACATCGAATTTCTTGAAATCTAAACCAGCTCTCCTAGGTGGTATTGGTGATTTTATGTGTGGCTGAGTGCCACTTGCAGGCAGTTTTTAGAGCGAGTGTTCTTTGGGCAGCTTTAATCTTTCACGTTTGCTTTGTGGGGTAAGAAACGTAGTAATTATCAGCATAGCGCCTTTGGTATTTTCAGGTGTTTGGGTGTTTTTTCTGGCTTTCTGAGTGGTCGTGGCGTCCTGTTTGCACATCACAGGAAGATCACAAATCACTTAATAATAATAATTTTACATTTCTAACGCGCACATATTCATTCACTGTCGAATGTACTCATTCGACAAGAGAACGACTCAGAGGCGCGAGGAAAGCACAGAGAGGCGGAGGAGGCAGCCAGGCGGTCTGGCGGCGCCATATTGCCACACACCGCTTCCTATATATCAGGATGTTATCGGTCAATTAATTAATGAGTTTTTTTTTTTTAAGTTGTGGGAGGAAACCGGAGAGCCCGGAGGCAACCCACGCAGAACAGGGGGAGAACACACAAACGACGCACAGAAAGGCACCCCCGGCTGGGGAGTGGGTGTGTCTCTGTGTGATGAGAACCATACAATAAGCAACAACAAGAGAGAGAGAGAGAAAAATAACAAGAACAAAACACGACTTGTTTTGTTTTCTTCCAGCAGCCATCATCACAAAGGAGGGCTTTTTTGTCGCGACGTTTCCTCCCGCCGAACCAGACACCGGTGCTGAGAGGCACATCTATTTGAGCGGTATAGACACCTGACCATTGCAGGCTGCAGGTGGGTCGCGGGGCCATGGTGAGTGTGCCGATTGATCGTGCGCTCACTAATGGACACTCTTCTCTGTGTCTTTCACTTCCCCTTTGAAAGCCGCGGTTCCCATTGCTTCTCAGCAGTAATTCCCAACCGTTTCTCGCTGCTGCCTTTCATCTAAAGGCATTACTAACGATTGGCACCATTTCAGGCCCATCCCACAAAGACATTTGTTTGTCTCTTTCTCTGAGATCCCGTCACTATTGACGCTGTTGGTAAGGATGTGGATTACAATAATGCCACGTATATGGGAGAAAAAAAATACTTGGATTCATGATGGTTACTCTTCAGAGCTCCATAGTAGCTCTGCAGCTAAAAAAAAACCTCGCAGAGTTCAATAAAAACGCAAAGAAACGGGAAACTGTCATATAACCATTATGCTTCGAAGAATCGAAAAGAAGGAGACTCTTCAGAGCTGTTCTTTCGGGATAGCCGTGTCGAGCGATCTCCATTTCTGCTCAGAAGGGCAACCATCATGAATCGAGCCGTGAAAACCTACATCAGTACACACTCGGATTCGTCATATACCCTTAAGGCGAGCACGGAACATGAGATGGAAGAGGACAGGTGTGGGGGAAAGCACCACCCACGACTGTTTTTGTTTGCCCAGTGCTGATGTTTTCACTATGGTCTCAGTTTTAAGGCTGAGTCGACCTCGCGGAAGCCCAGGACCGGTTCATATGTTTGTGACCAATGTTGGCATTGAGCGGGAATCGAATTCGTGTCGCTGGGTTCGTAGCAATGTGCTGTAACCACTACGCTATTGCTCAAAGATGACACACAAATGCCAAAAATCAAATACCCTCCAAATAGCCTTGATAGGCTGTAGGGTCAAGTGTCGTGTCAGAGAGTAGCACTTATAAAGGCCAGCACGGCACACGAGGAGGTGGGTGGCCAGCACCACTCCTGGCCGCCTTTCTCTCCTGAGTCGCGATGTTTACACACTGCACCAGGTACTTATTTGAGGCTGAGTCGACCTAGAGGAGGCCGAGGACCGGTTCAGAAAATCGTCACTCATGTTGGCCGTGAACTACCACTCACATTTATAACACACACACACATCACTGTCAAGGGGCGGCACGGTGGCGTAGTGGGTAGCGCTTCCGCCTCACAGCAAGAAGGTCCCGGGTTCGAATCTCGGCTCGGGGT
>JAZEWU010000016.1:5282608-5294262 GCA_036362915.1 Geotria australis
GCCTTGCGCCCTGTGTCTGCCGGGATAGGCTCCGGCTCACCGCGACCCTGTATTGGATTAAGCGGTTTCTGAAAATGGAATGGACATCACTGTCAGTCGTTAAACGGATTTAAAACGCAGAACATATGTTTTCTATAGTTTGCTCGTGTAGTTCAGTAGTGTTTGTCTTTGTAACGCAAATCAAAGCAGGAAATAGCCTCTAATAAGGTGATTAACATTTCAGCAAACGAGGCGATGTTTACGTGAGTGCTATAATTAAAAGCATCCGCAGGCCAGGATAGAAAACTAGCACTGGATGAATTGCAGTGGAATTGTTATATTGGTGCGATTGGTAATAAAAAAAAAACATTATCCTCACTCCCATCTCACTATAATCCTCAATTTTCAAACAGCGGGGGATAGTACGATTTTACATATACACAGATGTGTATATTTGATATACAGCACGGTGGTGCAGTGAGAAGAAATAATAATAGCATTTATAGAGCGCTTTTCACCCGAGGGTCACAAAGCGCTGCACAGGGCTGCGGAGAGAACGGCATGTCAGCAACGACAGAGAACGGAAAATCCGCAAACACAGCTAGAATTTTTCCCGGTTCAATTCCTGGCTCGGGTGCCGCCTTTCTGTGTAGAGTTTGCATGTTTTCCCCGCGTTTGTGTGGGTTTTTGCCCGGTACTCCGGTTTCCTCCCACAGTCAAATGACATGCTGCCTAGGTGAATTGTCCTGACTAAATTTCTGCCGGCTCCCTGAGATGTAGAAACTTGCTTACCCCTCCTTCCAGCTTAAATAAAGACTGACCAACCGACTGATATCTTGTGAAAGGCGTCTATTTGGTGTTTGCACATCTTAACACCTACATTATTGCTTCTCACGTGAAACGCTTCGAAGGATTAATATTATTTTACCATGTATCAGACGCCCTTATCCAGGGCGACTTAAATCAATACGTCATACATACTATAAATAAACAGACTGCTGCCACCGCGACCCTCACCAGGACAAGCGGTTTAGAAAATGGATGGATGGATGTAGGACGAACGCTGGACACGGCCAAGCCGAAAGAGCAGTTCTGGCGAGAAATGTTCACACATCGAGTCGTGAAAACAAACGTCAATACATTACACTGCTGCAACCATTGACACCGATATAATCATCACACACATAATAGGGATTCATACCCAACGTTAGCCTTGTGATCAATTTTTTCACTTATTTCACAAAGCGTTCCTCACAGTGTGTTGACGGTCACTTGCAACGTATACTGAGATTATTCGATGTTATTCCCCAGCTTAAATAGCGAGAGCGGAAAAAAACAATTGTACATTTTGGGAGAACCGCACGTGTATTTTCCTTTGAATAGAGATGAGACGCAATAGCATGCCGGGAAGGCAGGCAGGTGGGAAGATTGATTTTACATTTCCCGGTGTTCTGGGAAATGTCACGAGAACATCTGCTCTAGCAGGGGCCTTCTAGTCCAAGCAGTGATTGCAGGGTCAGTGAGGTCAGCTTGGGCAACGGGTATTGATCCATAAAGCTTGATAAAAAGCCTTTTCAATAGCCCATCAGCACCGCCGAATTACATGTGTATCGGGCTTACACACCGTCTGTTTTATGTTCGAATTGCACGACGTACGCACGATGCGATATGTATAACGTTAGTACCTAAGTGGATTGTGTTGGTTGTCGTGTATTCCCCGTCGTATTGACGCTGCTTCGTCAAGCCGATGTGACTAGAGAATGACGCCACACGCACCCTGTGATGGCCTTTATAGGTGCTCGCTAACAGCACTTGACTCTACAGTCGGGAAGGCTATACGGGGGATCTGTGTCTTTGTTATGATGGGCAGCAGTGCCGGATGGTGAGGAGGGGCCGCAGATATGTTCAGAAATCACCAGGAGTGAACGGAACGTACAGTCGCATCGCAACCCCAATTCCCACCCATTTGTACTGAACGTTTTGGCCACTTTCTTACCGATACGCTATACCGAACCGTACCGGCTTAACTCTCACCTCTGGATATCACCCACGTCAATGCAGGCTTTAAACTCTGGTCGCCACGTTCTAAGAGCAGTGAAGAAACCTCCGCATCGCCGCTCCTACCCATACCGGGTGCAATAATAATATCAACGATAAACATATCAATTTCTTGGTGCACTTCTACATGAAAGTCCTCTCCAGGCGGTGTCGGTGTGTGGGGTGTGTTTGATCATACTTCACCACGCCGGCGAGTGCAGGTTGTGAGAGGAGTTTGGAGTGGGGAGGGGGGGGCAAGGCCCCGGTTTAGATATCACTCGCCACTGATGTTGAAAAGGGCAGGAAATCGATCTCTGGTTAAGAGTGAAATCCGCTAACCGTAGTGCCACCTTCCAATGCCCGTCGCTATCCAGCAGAGAGAGTGTAACGCGTTGTGTGTTTAAGACGTAACTAATGAGAATAAGCAGCAGCGCATAGAGGCTGTTGTGAGTGAAGTGGTTGGCAGCAACCACTGGGCCTTAATGCCAACACTCGACTTTTAATAATTAGTGGAGAGACGCGGCATTCAGCGTAATGCACTCGTACAAACGTATGCAGAGCAGGACATATTACTATAAATAAACTCTGCGCCTGTTTGTGCATGGCAACGCGCAGTAAAATCCAAAAGTGAAGGAACCAAATTGTACTGATGTAGGCTCTTATGGCTCGATGCATGATTACTTGCTTTCCAGAGCTGTTCTTTTGGGATAGCCGTGTCGAGAGCACCCTCTCTATTCTTCGTGACGTTTCGCCTCCCATATTGGAGGCATCAGCAGGCGTCCTGCGTTGCGAGTTCTGGAATTCAAGAAACCAACTTGTTTATATATTTTACGTACGGCGCGCTAACCGATGCGCCACCGCTCCACTGTGTTAAGCGTCAAAATGTACCCGCAATACCACCGAAAACAACCAAAACAAATCGTAAATCCATTCTCAGCTGTTTCTCTACAAGATAGTTTATAAACTCGTCTTATTTATATGCTTATTTGTTGTGTAATATAAACTTTCTCTCGTGTAGGTGTGTGCCTCCTAAACCCGTTTACCCACTCGTGCCAAATTAGGGGGAAAGCAAACTGCACCAGTCAATGGCCTTGACCTATCCTCTGCGTTGGAGAGATCCGAAGCGTGATGCAGGACCGTCGCTGGGAATGTGTCACTGCCACGTCCCATGAGCATTCATAGGACACATCTTGAGATTGCACTGTCACACCTCGCCACAGACGGATTGCATTCTCTGTAGCGTCCTGACAGCAGACCTCATCCTATCTGCTCCAAAACTAAGCCCCCTTTCCCCCCCCGGCCGCCCGCAACCATCCCTCCCACCCCCAAAGTTGTGCGGTCCATCCATTTTCAGAAACCGCTTAATCCTCTACAGGGTCGCGGTGAGCCGGAGCCTATCCCGGCAGACACAGGGCGCAAGGCAGGGGCACACCGAGGATGGGACGCCAGTCCATCGCAGGGCGCCTGGGGAAATTTAGTCAGTACGCCAATTAACCTGGCAGCATGTCTTTGGACGGTGGGAGGAAACCGGAGTGCCCGGCGAAAACCCACGCGCACACGGGGAGAACATGCAAACTCCACACAGAAAGGCCCCCGAGCCGAGATGCGAACCCGGGACCTTCTTACTGTGAGGCGGCAGCGCTACCCACTACGCCACCGTGCCGCCCAATTTGTGCGGTATTATTTTTTATTATTTACCTATGCATTCCACATACAGGTAGTCAGTGTTGTTGGCTTGAATGGCAGCATTACCGCTGGTGCACTGCAGCTGATGAGCATATTCATTGAAGTAGCTGCCAAGCGGAGCGCTTGATTTTGTTTGCTCAAATATATATATTTTTTTTGTTCGGTGAAAAAGTGGAATTTAGTACTAATTGCGTGATGGCAATTTAAGTGAACAAATTCGCGAATTAATTAAACCCCACCGAGAGCAGCAACGTTGGTTAACCTTCGTTTATCAGCGGAAACACCGTAGGTGCCCAACAGGTGATTTTGCGATTGATGACGCGCTGCACAACCCCTATCGGTTGTGTGTTAATGTTGTTGCCCATAAACGCCAAAGGTTGCGTTTTCCTCCGCGCCACGGTATTTGGTGTGGAAGGCTGAAACGTTGAAGCCCTTTTTGTTTATCTGCGTATAACCATTTCGGATCATCCGAGTGATGCATAATTCTTACATTTGAGCACAAAACACGCCTCGGGTCCGTTGAAGCAGTCCAAGCAAAGCGCCGTTATAAAAATCGCGATACGAGTTATTACGCGTCTTTTACGCTCTACGTTTGAAAACGCCGCTCGAAATGCGTAAAATCGTCACCGTTGAAACAATTAGTGACCCTTATTATTTAAATTCATTTTATTCCCAGTATTCCCGTGTTTCTTAACGTGTTTTATTATTATTATTATGCCCAGCCGTGCAAGCCTTGCACCGGCAAAGCAGTTAATTTATAACACTTATTTGAGTGTAAGCTGATGATGTATGGACCTGTAGAATTTCAAAAGCACATTAGGGAGTGCAGGAATATGACCGATTTCCTTTTAAGTTAATAAAATGAGATGCCATCTCTTGTAGCTGCCTTGCAACTGCACGTTTCCTTGTCACGCTCAAGGACCCCAAGCCATCAGATAGTGTTTGATATTCCTTTGGTTCTTACATTATGTCCACATTGGGCAATTTCTCTCCTTCGCTCTTTTTGCCTCGGTTGGCCGTTGCAGGGAGGCCTTGGCTTTGTATAAATGAGCCAAATGTTTGTCTGTTGGCCTTCCGAAAGGACAACACTCTATCCGGCTTCAACCAATAGCAGCGTCGAGCAGATAGAACCTTCGTAATTCATCTGAAGGCTATTGTCAATGAGATTGGCAGTGATTACCTCAGCTCCTCTGTTTATAACTAGTCATTTCTGTTCCTCCACCTCCCCCGTGCCCCCGACCCTCGTCCTAAAAGTATAATGAGGAATAACATAGCAAAATGTTTAATGTGCATGCACAGCATGTTTGAGTAGTCTCCAATTAAACTTCAACAGCCTGTCACTGGCTCTCTAATCTGACTGTTGTAATTAGTGAACATTAAGGCTACCTCTCCTTGTGGCGGTATCGGATTTGTATGCGCATTATTACGTTGGCTTGTTTAGGCCAATTGCAAAAAACATTTGCGAGATGACTTGATTTTCACAGAGAGATTTTTGTTTATATTTGTTTGTGTTCTCTCTGTGTAAAAAAAAAACCAGAGCAGTAAATAGTGTATTTATTGGTCGGAGCAAATTGAGTTTACTTTGATCAAAGGTCCATATTGAAATGAAAATAACTGTATTGGTCCATTACCTCATTACGCTTTTGTACAATATGTCATTAAGCTGCCTTTCTTGGAAATAAACAATCCAACCATTACCTGATTTTTACTGCCGAGTCTAAAACCCATCAATGCCCCGGAGACTTAAGGACTAATGAGCTGTAATCCTCCGCGTGGACAGGCCATTCGGAATGGAGAGCGTTCGTTTAATGACTTAAAATAGAAAAAAAAACCTTTCAGGTTAAAACACTGCCCGTATAAGCAAACATTGGAATAAAGAGAGAGGGAAGAGTAAATAGAAGAAACCATTTATGAGGTCTTAGAAATACAAATTGTTCTATAAATGTGCCGTATATTGCTAGAATATTCTTTGGACAAATATATGCATTACTATTTAAATACTCAGTACATTTCAGCTGATTAATATTCTGATGCACGTTTCACATGTTTTTTTTAATAAGGTAGGTCAGCGCAGAAAAAAAATCCACTGTCATTCTGTGCCTCCCCTATCCATGTTCACCAACCCAGTGTGGTGAAGTATGGTCATATATCCGCTATCCCAAGAACTAGCACGGCCTTGGGGGAGGCTCTCAGTTAGCAGCGGATTAACAGAGGCGCTACATTTCTGTGGGAATTCTATTTTCTATGTCTAAGGTCGGTCGATCACTTATTTGGGGCTATTCAATAGCCCAAAATAAGTGATCGGTCGCTATTGCATTGTGCTCATAACGCATGAAAAAAACCCACCTTATTGCGTTATAATAACGTGAATAATTGTTTTTAACAAACATTTCCAAAGATTCTCTCAATTGCCGCTCATCGTGAATTGGTAGCCAGTTGAATCCAATGCAGCCTATTCCGCAAACCCACTATTGGATTACGGTCGGAGTACAATCGTCTTAATGTGATTTCTCTGCTCATTTATTTGGTGGAGTAACTTAGGCTGCGCAAAAGGATGAGCCGTGAGACTGGAGGAAACGTAAAGCATTGCGAGTAAACTTCACGAGCGTGTACAATACCAACAGATGACTTATTTATTTAGTTATAGTAACCGTGAAATATGTAGTCAACTTCTCCCACAAGTGCTTACAAATGAAATCATGTGGGCGCCACAGCATTTCCCCATTAATAAAACATCCCGAATGTCGCCAGCAGCATTAGGCATGGTTCACCTGAGCGAGGGCACCATTGCATACTAAGGCGCTTTAATGAGCTCCCTATCAGGTTGGCAGGGATAAGATCTTGCTTGTATCATCATACAACACAGGGCTTGCGTCCCCTTTTTTTCGTCCAACATTACAATGGTATTCCCTGTAGTTTACATCTCTTAATTTAAACCAAGGCTGACAGTGTTTGTAGAGGTGTGGAGCTTGAGTGATTACCCTGTAAAACATCCACGAGTGGAAGCAGCGGGGAGAGAGTGAATATGCCACAGTGCAACATGTAAATTATTCAGCCCAAGACCAGGTACTGTCTAGTGTCTATTGAGGCCACGGCAATTTGTCTTAGTTTACGAACTGTAACCAGTACTTTGGTGCAACTTAAAAGAATCTTGATGTGTTTACTTTAACCTTGCGATATTTTTTTTCACCAAAGTAATTTAGTTTGTCGTAAGTGCTCTTGATTCTAAAGTGTTTTTTTGTTTTGCTTTACTTTCCTACCCAAGCCAATGTAAGGCTCAAACATTGTCTTGAATTTGAATCCCATAAAAAATAAAGATCATGTCTGTTTTACATAAAATATTCTGTTGGCTTGTGACCATCGGGGAAATAAATTGCTATATTGGATCAAAATGAAAACACTTGGAAATCAATTATTATACTATTGCTGATATAAATTCCTCCGGAATTCATAAAGTTGAGCTGGTTATATGCATCTGCATAAAGTAGAGGAAATCACATTAAATAAATGTCAAAACAGGATGCAGATAACAGGATATTTTTCTGTTCTATATTTGATGTAATCGCAATGTGACTCATTCTATAAACCATACGTGTCAAGCAAGTTCTGCTTCGTATTAAACAAAAAATATATATTGTTCAAGGGCGAGTAAATAACTTAGTAAAATATTTCTCATGTCTTATTCATTCACTTTTTATTTATATTTCAGTGGATGCTTCCGAGCTCAGCTGCTGGTTGCTTGTATTTTATATTTTCTCTCAAACAACGATTGGCTTTGGGATCTAGGTTTAGACATGTTTTGATGTTTACTATATCGATATTTTCAAGTATAATTTTAAAGTTTGGACTCTCACTAGTTATTCTTGCGTATTTATGCCAAAGAAAACAATTATAATCCGCAGATACAGTAAACAATGATTATGAACCGCTGGGTGGCACGGTGGCATAGTGAGAAGCGCTGCCTCCTCACAGGGAGAAGGCCCTGAGTTCCCATCCCCTCACGGGTGCCTTTCTGTTTCCCCTGTGTCCACGTGAGCAATCCTGTTTCCTCCCACAGTACAAAAACATACTGCTGTATAGGTTAATTGGCTTGCTTAAAATTACCTCCGGTTCCCTGCGATGGATTAACGTATCCCATCCTGGATTTGTCCCTGCCAAGCGTCCTTTGTCTGCTGGGATAGGCTCCGGCCTCCAACGACCGTCTAAAGAATGAAGCAAGTACAGACAATACATAAGTAAATATTTTTATCCATACAGGTCTTGACCGTACAATACATGTAACGTTCACAGTGTGTTACAATATCATACGTTAATTCTGCATATGCTTAAATCTATATAAACCTGATGGGTCGCGACCCATCAGTGGGCCCTGAGCGCCACCTAGTGGTCAATGGAGACCAGACCCAAGTGGGTCAAATGGCCCTTGTGGTGCACAAGGCTGAGAACCCCTGACATAAACAATGTTGTATCTACACGGCGTCGACTGCATTGCATGAGATTTATTGTCATTATCCGACGATTTTATTCCAATTCTGCTGTCGGCGTTGTGTCACGGATGGCATTATCCACCCTCTCAGGGCAGCGCATCACCATCGCGTTAAAGCCTGGACCCCGGAAGCAGATATCACAGAGCTACAGCCTTTTATAAATTGGTCGTAAGGGATATTGCAAGAAAATTGCTCTCAAGAGCTGCTCTTTCAGGATAGCCGTTTCGAGCATTCCTCCTTTCTCCTTTGAGACCTTTTGCCTCCCGCGTTCGAGGCAGCATCAGGCTAATGAATGCATTGCACCTATCGGACCATGAAAACCTACATCGATACAGAAATATCGGAGGGTATTTGCTCGTATATTTTGTGTTATACTCATTCTCTTGTAATAGTGTGACCATCGTGCTTCGAAGAATCGCAAAGAAGAAGATAGCCACATTTTTGCACGTTTTATTGTTAGCCGTGTGAGCAAAACCAATTATATTTTACATTTAACGCGTAGTTGTTGGTAGCATTGATAACTAAACAAAAAAATTTTCCAGAAAAGAATACAATGCGAGCGATTCTTCTGAGACAAGGAATGGTGTTGCCATTCTCTCAGGAGGTCCAAGGGTTATTCATTGCACTATATTGTTGATGTTGGTTAGTTTGAACGTTTGTTGTATGGCAGGAATCCCGCATCCAGAGCTGGCAAACTGACTAGATATTTCCTTCTGTAATAAAACAAAAATATTTCTACCTAGTATTAGAGACTGGAGCCAGTGTTAGAGATAGCAGCCAGTGTTGTGTCGCAAGCAACCCGCATCTAGAGCTTGCAAGCTCACTAGGTATTTTCTCCTGTAATAATAAACATCTCTCTATGTATCTATTATCCCTCATCTCTCTGTTTTGTCCGTTGTCTCTCGGACTACCGCTTGTCTCCGTATCACTACTTGTCCCTCTATCTACATGAATTAACTCAAACGAGGATGGTGCAACAACTTAGTTTCAGAAATTAGGTCAAGGTCATTAGGACCATCGTTAGGAGCATTATTAGCTGTGGTCTGAAGTTCCTATAATGGGCCTTTAACGATGCCTCATAAGGTAAGCATGAATGATGCCTCACAAGGTGAGCAGGTGGCAATGACATTTTTTACGTTATGTTTTCTTTGCACGGGGAATGCTAGCAAGTAACCCAGCCAGTCACAACCCTGTGCAGTCGCCACAACTAACTACAAAGTAGCAAGGCATAGCTGCAGAATATCCTTGTTAAAAAAAAAACCCATGCTTTCTATAAAGTCAGGTGAAACGTATTACATACACATTATCTTCTAGTGCTATATTATGGACAGGCAGACAGAAAATGTGTAAAATAATTACTTTAAAATGGCCTTGCAAGCTTCCGTGTAGGGGGGGGGGAAATAGGTATCGTCTCTGGTCGGACTCCCACGTGTGCGGATTTATATTCTACAATGGCATGACTGACGCTGCCACGATGTAATTAAGAGCACAACGGTGCATGCCACCCAGAGGGCACAGGTTCGATCACCCAGTGTGGCAGCTGAACAAATGCTGCAAGATTGTTAATCTTGCGCGGCGCGATGGTAACGTTTGCGCCTCGTAGAAAGAAAGTCCTGCCCGAGGCAGTTCGATCCCTTGCCTTGGGCGCCTTTCTGTGTGGCGTTTGTGTGTTCTCTCCCCCTGTTCTCCGTGCGTTTCCTTCGTGATCTCCCACAACTAAAAAAACACTCGTTGATTAATTGGCCGATAACATCATAATATTTTGGACGCTGTGTCTGGCGGGTTGGTGCCGGCTAACCGCGTGGTTTGACTCCCTCCCCCTATCTCTCTGGTTTCCTCGTGCCTCTGAGTCGTATGACTATTTCGAAATTGGATGAATATGTGCACGTTGTAAACTGTATTTATTATTACTAAATCACCCCCGGCGTCTGTCCACCCAGCAGTATAAATGGACACACTACAGCTAGTAGGTTGTGTGTGGTGGGGTAAAGTGTGGGTACTCCCAGCTCTTTCAAGACGTCTGGCTAACGTGAATGAGTAGTTGAAGACCCACTTGGGGGGCACTGTAGAGCTCCCCATAGTGGAGGCCCTTCTGCCAAAAAGTAATTACAGGGCTGCTCTATTAGCTGTGCATTTTATATTATGGCTCTGCACTTTACGGTCTATTAGATACCGCATCATTATTTGGCATTCGCCGTATTAATTTAAGCGCGTTTGAAAATGTTTAGACTATGGGCGGGAATGGCTAAGTCAGCAAAGCACTAGGCGCATGATCGAAAGGTGATGAATTAAAATCACTGTCAAGGTCAACTTGGGTCACCACCTACCTCGAGGGTCAGAAAAATTAACAACTCCAGCAGACTGCCACTTGATGGCAAATCAACAGTAGCCGACCTTTGGAGATAGCAGCCTCTCCCATAGGAATATGGAAATTGCTCCCATTGGCTCAGGACTGCCAAGGGCATATGCACTGCCCAGTGCTTGGAAGAATCTAGAATTGACTGCGAACTTGACATGCTTTCCAAAAATGGTTTAAATGTAGAAAGAGAACATTATTTCTCCCTTTCTGGCATACAGCTACCCATCGTTGTGGTTTAAATGTTTAAAAAAATCTCCAGTATATGTAGCCTCTATACCAATCCAATCCTCAATGAAGATCTCCGCACGGCTTTTAAGTCAAGGGGGGGTTGTTTGACCATACTTCCCCAATCTGATCAGTGTGGGTTGGTGAAGGTGGGAACCTGTTCAGATATCACTCGCCGTTAGCACAGTGGGCTAACCGCCGCATCAACTTGCAAGTGCTTAACAGACGATATTAAATATCTATACACACTCGCACTTTATCGTTCTAATTTTTTCTAGTAGGCTGTCGAGTTGTCGATTTGTCTGTGCTTTGTGCATAATTTGACTAATCGATGCCGTAGTGAGTCGCACGATAAGCACACTTGACTAAGCCATGTGTACATCTTGTTCCCAACACTTATAGTCTGCCCTCGTTTACAGCGTATAAAGTATTTACGTGTAACATGGACTGTTTTTGTTCGTGGGGGTGGGTAGGTGAATTGGCAGCAGCATACCTTTGGACTGTGGGAGGAAACCGGAATACCTGGCGAAAACCCACGCGGACACGGGGAGACCATGCAAACTCCGTTTATATTTCCTTTCAGAGCTGAACATCACACAACAGGCCCAAACAATGCTGTACAACATACTCGAAAGCACTAAAGAGCGCGACACGTTACCCCTCCCTTCCAGTCACATTCATTGCATAATTTATTCATCGGTGTGACTGTAGAACATGAATTTAAAATGATGCACAAATTGTAGAGACACGAGGTTTTCCATCCTTTGGTAATTTTGTCCTAATGTAACATTCACTTCACAAAGTTCAGTGTCAAGTGTTTTTGGCTATGTGCTGCAGCATTCTTCACTGATATTCGGAGCTTCCGTGACTGTAATAATAAT
>JAZEWU010000016.1:5301885-5329124 GCA_036362915.1 Geotria australis
CCCAATGCAGCAAGGATCCTGCTAAAAATAAAAAGCTTCAATGAGTCAGCACGGCTTTCCTGGAAATAACAAGAAAATAAAGAATCCGTTTTAAGAGTCCAATAGAACTCGGTTGGATACAAGATAATACATGTTTTACTCAACGCAAAGAGTCACGGAAGTGAGGTTTAAATGTCAACAGGTGGATTAGGAAATTAAGTGAAGTGATTTCGCTCATTAATTATGGTACAGGGAGCTTCCAGGCTTCGAGAGTGATGTCCGTGGGAGCAGGTTTGACCCCGTCGATGCCCTTCAGGCTTAACTTTTAATTTTAATAACTCTCTTGTGGTAATTTGCCGGGTAAACGAATGAGCACATGTGTAAGGGGAAGTCTCCAGGCAGAAGTAACTTCATTAACTGATAACGATCTCTGTCGTGCTGCGCAAATAGATCTACTGCGGAGCTTCCCAGCCCAGGAACCACAGGCGGGATATAGGGTTGGGTCGGTCCGGCACGTGAGCCTTTTAAAACGCCTCTCTGCAAAAGGATTGTAATTTAGTTTAAACAAAGGTATCACATGTAATACTCTATAAATGTATATCAATAACCCCCCACGCACACCGGTCTATACCTCGATCAGGATTCCTGTGAATTCAATTGGGATCAAGTGGCCAATTAAATGTAAAGCAACTCAATAGCGACACACAAGGAGGAGACTCAATTGGTGGAAGCTTTAATCTCTTTCTCCCATCCTCCGCGATGCTTATTATAATCAGCACCCGATGTTAAAAAATACAACCCCTAAAAGATTGCTCTGTGTTACAGTATATCAATTCGCAATTGTCTGTTGCTTCAATCCAATATATACGCTCATTTCCTGCTGTATAAGTAACGCATCGTGTGTCGTGGACATGCCCCGATGCTGTGCAGAATTTGCGTACAGAATAATAATCCCTACCTACTTGTGTTTACACAAAAAACAATGTACTGTATACACAATATTGTACCTCGATCGCCTACAGCAGAGGTATTCAAGCTTTTGGCACCTGAAGGCCCACTTGACCCACTTGGGTCTGGGTAATCCATCCATCCATTTTCAGAAACCGCTTAATCCTGTACAGGGTAACGGTGAGCCAGAGCCTATCCCGGCAGACACAGGGCGCAAGGCAGGGGAACACCGAGGATGTGACGCCAGTCCATCGCAGGGCGCCTGGGGAAATTTCGTCAGTAGGCCAATTAACCTGGCAACATGTCTTTGGACGGTGGGAGGAAACCGGAGTGCCCGGCGAAAATCCACGCGTACACGGGGAGAACATGCAAACTCCACACAGACAGGCCCTCGAGCCGGGATTCGAACCCGGGTCCTTCTTGCTGTGAGGCGGCAGCGCTACACGAGTGTGATCGCGCAACCCAAACTATGAGATCGCGTCGTAAACCCATAAATACATGTAGAGACACAATGATACATAGATCACCATTATCAGTACATTTTTAATCTTGTTCATCAGGGGTTCTCAACCTTCTGCACCTCAAGGCCAACTTGGCCTCCACGGACCACTAGGTGGTGCTCGCGGCACACTGATGGGTCGGGACCTACCGGTTGAGAATGGCGTGTGTACAGCCAAAATCAATAGGTTTTTTTTTCGGTATCGCAAACATTTTACGTCCACTAAGGAGATGCAGCGACGAATCCAGCTCTTGCGCATGTTCTAGGTGGATTGCCACATTGCAAGACTGTGACAGGTCGCAGTGGCTTGGGGAGGTGTTCATCCAGCAGTGGATTAATCATGGCTGATGATGACGATGATGACTGTAAAAACATATAGCAGTGGAATATTTTAAAATAACTACAGCATGTTGGACGGTTGCTTTTTGCAAGGCTGTTTTTTTCAAGATACCCGTGTCGAACGCTCGACACGGCTATCCCGAAAGAACAGGCTTAAGAAGCAACTATCATGCATCGCGCCATCAAAACTTCCATCAAAACGGTATATTTGATTATTTTCCCCCCCTCTGGTCTCAATGTGTTTATGTGAGTTGGGCAAATGTGACAATAGATGGTTGCATGATATCGAATACAGTCGGAATTGTCTTGAACCTGCGGATGTTCTTAAATTAACGTGTTCCACTTTCTGTCTCTATATATTAATTTCAAGCGTGGATTTATTGACGTGTTTTTAGCGCGCTTTTCAGCTTCTGTTCATTTTTTGTTGTTGCTAATGATTATTTCTGAATTACATGTCAGGTAGTATGCACCGATTATGTTGTTATATGCGATAGGGTATTTGACTGACTTAGTAATTGGGCATCTCCGTATGAGCCACTTACTGTGTTCCATATTTTCACTGAGCGGCTATATAGAGCACATTTAGAGCATTTGTATGTCTGTAGTCTGTGTGTGTGCTTTTAGAAACATTGTAATGCAAAGTAGAATCACATTGTAACAAAGCCAAGCACGTTTATCCCCCCCGCCTCACATGTTTTTAAATCCATTATCACTTCTAAAAATATTTTGCAGAAATGGTAATTTAAATAAACACATTTCTATATGCCAATATTTAAAACTAAGAAATGTGTGTGTGTGCATATATCCTTTTGAAATGTTTTAATCTCCGTACCAAATTGTATTTCAGTGTTTTTGCTTTTGTCGTACCACGTGTCTCACAAGCGCATTTCAATATAGTGACTTATTGTACTAATACATGCAATTTTTAGCAATTCGTTTGGGTGGAGCATAGTCTTTTTAATATTGCCTTGTTTCACTTTCAAATTATTTATACAATAAGCCGCCTTACCCTCTGTGCCTCTGATTAATCCACAGGTGTCATGTCCCTGCAATGTTTCGAAAATCTTTTTTTATAATCGTTGCTTATGAGACTGAAAATATCTAGGATATATTTAAAAGTGTTTATATTTTAAATAATTAATTTGAAAGTAAATTAAATCCTCTCTTTTTTATGATGGAACCTTTATTAATGCTAGGTACATGGTGAGCAAATGTCAGGGAGGCATCGAATTAATCTGCTTACACGTGTGTGTGTTTTAAATCTTCGTCCCTTTCATCTTTACAAAATTTGAATTCTTCATCCGTTTATGAAAAAAAATTGTCATTATAGAATGTTAGATAAATGTTGATTACGAGATTAAAGCAAAAAAGAACGCTATAGAAAAATGGAAAATTGTTAATATGGTAGCTTTGGTCACTAATACCATATGTATTACACACATATGACATGAAATATTGAACAAAAAATTTAATTTGCAGGATTGCAATTTAGATCCAGGCTCGTGAAAAGTGTTTCCTTTGGGCCATTTCAAATCAGCCGTTTGCTTAATGATTTTGCAGAAACATCCCCGTGGCCTTGAAATGAAATTTCATTTCAGATTGCTGTGCACAGGACCCCCTAGGCCACTCAGGAAAATCTTAGAGCGAGAGAAAGAAGTTGAGAAATGGGAAGCTCCATCACTCCAATTATATCCATTCATATACTTTTAGCCAGATGGGTCAGTAGCGCAGAACAGTTTAGTGTTCCGTACGACCATTATGAGATGCTGCTGTGGTGTAATGGTTAGCACTCTGGACTTCAATCCAGAGGTCGCCAGTTTGACCTCCTGGTAAGGCTATTGAAAAGACGTGTACGTTACTTAATCCTCTCCCCAACCTCTGCCCAGCCTGCAGTTTAAATGTTTACACCACAGTTAGTCCTTCGGCAAGTTGCGTGTGATGGTGTAAATTGTGGGTACTCCCACCTCTCTCCAAGACTACTAAAATAGTAGGCCAACACGCCCTCTAAAGGCTTTCGAGAGCTCCCTCTAGTCTAGTTTGAGGCCCTTCCGTCAACAGCAGCGCGAGCAAAACATTGCAGTGCTGCACGTTTACCCTTCACATGACAATTCTGCCTCTGTACCGATGTAGGGTTTCACAGCTCGCTGCATGATAGTTGCTTCCCAAAACATTTTTTTGTCGGGATGGCCGTAGCGAGTGCTCCCCCATCTCTCCTTCGCGATGTCTCGCCTCCTACGTTGAAAAAACAGCTTTGAAAAACAACTATCATGCATGGAGCCGTGAAAACCTACATCGCGAAGGAGAGAGGGGGAGTGCTCAACACGGCAGTCCCGAAATAACAACTTTGAAAAGCAACTATCAATTTTTCCTCTTGAGAATTCCTCTCACGAGCTGATCTTTCAGCATAGCCGTGTCGTGCATTCCTCCTCTCTACTTTGCGACGTTTCATTAGCCTGATGATGCCTCCAACATGGGAGATGAGACGTTACAAAGGAGAGATGGAATGCTCGAAATGGCTTTCCCTACAGAGCAACTCTTGAGAGCAATTCTCATACATCGAGCCGTGAAAACCTACATTCTTAGTATCACTATTATTATGAGGAAATAAGGCAGTTCTCGCTGAAGATAGAGTTTACTTTTCTTCTGCGTTTCATTCTAAAATAGCTCTCTGCTGAGGTCGCCAACCTTTGTTCTGCACAGGTTGTCAAAGTGCATAAAACAGATGTGAGAAAATCTTATGAAGCTTCGCATACACCGCGACTGTGAAGCGACAATAACAAAAAAAACACACACACACTAGCAAGGCCATAAAAAGCATCTCTCCCTGGAGACATCGCTGCACTCACATAAAAAATAATAAATAAGTGTGGGGGTGGTGGCATTTTTTTTTCTGGATTAATCTGCAACTCACAGAGGGACAGGCAGGGCGACAAAACGGTTAATGTCTGCTCGAGGGCAGAATGTGGAGGCAGTACAGGTTGTACGTAGAGCGATGTTTGATGCAAAGAGTTATTTATGATGAGCTGGCTCTTCTTGCAAACCCATTCTCTCATACCATAACCAAGTGTGTCCAGCGTGCGAAAAATACCTAAATATACCACCCAGTTCATTAGTATTGTTTACACCTCCGAATCGCAGTATTTTGAAAGCTGGCTGAGCGTCGCGTGCAGGTTGTTTGCTGTTATTAATTACTTAAGCGCAGCCAGTGGTCCCTTTTAAATGCGACAATGTCAACAACAACAACGACAACGAAAAGGAGAACATTAATTCCTTGGATAATAAACGCGTGCGCCGAGTGTGAGGGCGCTGCTTTGGAATGTGTTGAGCAGCTCTGCGGCAGTGTGTTCTCGGCCTCGCTTTTTGTGGGCAAAGGGAATTGTTGTTGCAATCAGGGATGTCAAAGTGTCATCTTCAGCACCTATGTCTCCTGGCAGGCTGTGATAGTTTTTTGATGTCCCTCCTGCTAGAAGGGCTGGTACTGCTCCATCTTGGCGCGTGTAAGTTTTGGACCCTTTGAAAATGTCAGCATAAAAGTAAACCTGGAATTCTGGTGATTTGATGAAAGGGTTTCGGGGTTCAAATACTATTTGGTTCATTAACTGCATGCTGCCGATCTCCTTCTTCCACACTGGTTCAAGCCCTGGATACGCTTACGCATTGTTAAAGGAGATGAGCGATAGATATGTAAGGCTGGCGTATATTTCAGCACATAGCGTACCAAAGACTCGTAGGTTTTTACATTCATTGCGGAAACTTACGATAAACTAGCAGCGATGAGCAAATCACGAAAACGTGTGGTGGATCGCATCGGATCTCAGGAGCTGAGCAGAGCTGAGCCTGGATATTGCTCGGATATGTCGATATGAGTGTTTCACGACTCGCTGTATGAGAATTTATCCGCGATGGCTTCAGCGCGGGTTGGAGAGAGGCTAATAGGTGCTTGGGTCATGATGGCGAAGAGAGAGAATGTGGCAGAAGGGACCCATTAGCCAATTTGCAGCCAGCTGCCATCACTCCATTCACAATTAACAAAGTTTATGGATTAAAAACGAAAATGTAGTATTTGGCAAGATGAACTCAAGGCTAAAATACATTTACATAAAGGGAAATGCATACATTTTATAGTTAGACAGTGATACTACTGCACATTTATATATAATTGTCTGAATAATGAACGGGGCGGCACAGTGGCGTAGTGGGTAGCGCTGCCGCCTCACAGCAAGAAGGACCCGAGTTCGAATCCCCGGCTCGGGGGGCCTTTCTGTGTGGAGTTTGCATGTTCTCCCCGTGTCCGCGTGGGTTTTCGCCATGCACTCCGGTTTCCTCCCTCCGTCCAAAGACATGCTGCCAGGTTAATTGGCATAGTGACTCAATTTCCCCAGGCGCCCTGCGATGGACTGGCGTCCCATCCTCGGTGTTCCCCTGCCTTGCGCCCTGTGTCTGCCGGGATAGGATCTGGCTCACCGCGACCCTGTACAGGAGTAAGCGGTTTCTGAAAACGGATGGATGGATGGATGAATAATGAACACAAACCTCTTGTTCTTATGACGCCCCACATCTACACGTGAAGTTTATTCACGTAGCCACATCATCAACATATGTAGGAAATGTTCTTCACTGCTAATTAACACATTTTTTTCTAATTCTATTAATATACTTGCGACATCGTAGTAGAGTGCAACGTCGTATAACTGACTTGCCCAGTACTGAGCTAAAGGCGGATGCGTAAAATGGTCAGATATGCGATCGTCTATATAAAAATGACAGTTGCACGATCACACACAACATAGGTTATTGGACCGAAATAACGAGCAAATTGCATTGATCATGGGGACATTATTGACTATACCAATATAAGTAAGAACATTTATTATTGCAGATTTAATATGAGGCTTTCGTGACCGATGTTGTCCATAATATATCCTTTTTTATGGGTTGGGTCATTTAACAAATAAGTGTCGTAAACCCGCCTCCAACCGACACAGCGAATTAGTAAGGTTTGTCACGTGAACAAAACGTACCAATTCTTTACTACTTCAGCACACCGGTATGTGGGACAGCGAACCCACAAGTAGTAAACAATTCACACCTTTTGTTCACGCGACAAACCTGACTATTTGGCTGTGTCGGGTGGAGCTGTGTTCACAACACTTAATTTCGACGTGACCCAACCCATGAAAGGGGTGTGTTGTGTGTATTATTACAGCTTAAGACTGCGTTACTGTTTGTGAAGAGGTTGGATCAATGGGGAGCGGTGGCTCATTGGTTAGCGCGTTGGACTACAATCCTGGCCACGTTTAAATTCCGCTCACGGCCAACACCAGTGACGATTTTATGAACCGGTCCTGGGCCTCCGCTAGGTCGACTCAGCATCAAATGAGTACCGAGTGCGGTGTGTAAACATTGCCACCAGGGAGACAAAGGCGGCCGGG
The DNA here is from genome assembly GCA_036362915.1 of Geotria australis. Taxonomy (NCBI): domain Eukaryota; kingdom Metazoa; phylum Chordata; class Hyperoartia; order Petromyzontiformes; family Geotriidae; genus Geotria; species Geotria australis. The sequence goes on from JAZEWU010000016.1 coordinate 5,309,083, forward strand.
CGTGGTACTGGTCACCCACATCTTCATGTGCCATGTTGACCTTCATCAGTGCTCGCTAACGGCACTTGACCCTACAGTATGTCAAGGCTATACGGGGGATCTTTGTCTTTGTCAGTGCAGTGAAGAAATTGGGTCGGAAGTTGACCTTTTTACACCGTGCGCAAGGTACAGCCCTGGTTGCTGGCGGTTAATTGGTCGAGGTGGACACATGACGGTCGGATGTGCGACGTTGGACCAAGCGAAACCGCGCGTTCAGCCGTGTTTAAACATCCACGGATTAATGTTTCTTCTTTGTCTGTCTTAGCTTTGTTCTCAATAGCTTTTTTTTATTGTTGTTGCCGGTTGTTATTTTTAAATCCCCTCTTCTCGCAAGGCTTGTTTTTCCTCACCCCAAACCCAGGGCCACAAAAAATGAGAGGTGTTACATTCGAGCGCCACGTTTTCCCTTTGACGCATTGCATTCGGAGGCCTACTGTTTGTGTCATCTCCACACCTGTGTGTGGCCTAAAGGGTGCGAAACCCACACGTACGCAACTGGCAAAACAAACGGTCAAGACACACCGGCTGTTCCCTCGCGTCTACGCACACATAAGTTGCACCAGCGCGGCACTTCAGAGCAATGTGCGTTTGGGGGGGGGGTGAATTTCGTGGTTTGTATTCTATCACACGGCCCCGTCATGTATGCACCCCTATGGTCAGTGCGTATGTTTGAGTTTTGTCAACAACTGCTGCTGCTGCCTGTTGGTATTCACAGCCAGCTGCCGCTGTGCTTTATTGTCATTTGGTACGGCATGATGAAATGCACTTGCAAGGAGGGGGTGACAAAAAAAGGGGAGACAAACTTGTACATTTAATTCTATGCTTCGTCTCTTTGAGCCAACTTCTTTTGCCTTGTCATTCAGTGCAGAGGGCAGATGTGGCTCGGAGCATTTGTGCCATGAGGAGGGATTAATCACAACGTTGCCTTTCTGATGCTATCAGAGCAACCCCTGAGAGGTGCAGTCCTTTATCTTTTGCTCTTTCCAACCCTGCCCGCATGGGCACAGTAGGACATTTATGATTGCTTTGGCTCAAATTGGCTACACACCACGGAAAGGTTTTGTTTATTTTATTTATTAGAACATAATGGAACTATAAAAGTAATCCGTGAATAGGATATGTGTTTGAGGGGGGGGGGGTGAGGACAAACATCTAAAAGCACTTCAAAACTTACATTCTGTGTGATATATTTTTTAAAAATTTGTAATATGTTCATAGAAATTGTGTGAAGGCATTGGTGAAATAAACGTATGCATAGAGCAAGGACGATGCTTCCTCATTCACGTTTAGCGGCTCTTGGAAATCATGGGATATGATTCTTACCTGCGCAGCTACACAATGCTAGATATTTAAGTGTTTTTTCCCTTGTATCCCATTCATTAATTCTGACATTTATAATGCGCGCAAATTTAACTCACAAATGACATTCAAGAGGGGCGGCAATGTAAAGAGAGAAAGTCTTCATATTCTCACCGCAACCCTGTACAGGATTAAGCGGTTTCCGACAATGGATGGATGGCAAGTCTTCATATTCTGACGAGTAGGGGGGCACCCAGCCGAACGTGTTTGGATTTTCCACACACTCCTAAGATGTTGCTCAGTGCGGCGTTGCAAGCAATAATGTCAAACAAGCAGGGCTATTCTGAAAACTAAATATTTTAGACTCTCAAGTTTTGCTTTTTTAACAAGAAGACGTGATGTCGTGACGTGTACAAACACGAGCTGCGTGTTTAATCAGCGTCGTTTTTGAGCCATGTCTCAGTGACTTTGTGTGAGACAATGTCTGTCGTTTGTGGGATTGTTTGAATTGTCGCAGCAAATGGCAGGCTTTTGTTTGAAAACACAAACCCAGATGGTGACAGCTGAGGTCGGAGTTCATTCTGAAAAACATTACCGTGTGATGTGATTGGTTGACAAGTTGTAACCAGAGCTGCTGAGAACCCCAGAAATGTGTTGCTCTGCTTTGTCCTGGGGCAAGGAGGCAGAAGCGCAAGTTTAATATTTTAAACACTGTTACATTTTGTACACCTTGATGTTCTGTTTTACAACAGGCTTTCAAAATACATTCGTTATCCAGACCCCGGGGTGTGCCGTGATGGGGAAGTTCACTGTCAATTCTCCTGTGTATATATATATGCACATACGTTTCTTAATCTGACAACAGCAGAAAGCAGATAAACAACAGTTGACAACAACACAGAGTGTCTGCGCGTGTGTATGTACATATATATGTATACGTTGTTATGTAAACAATATTTCCAGCCATGACCAACAGCGCTATAGAGTGATATCAACAGTGATGTTATGCTCGGACATTCACCAAGCCAGCAAAGTAATGGTCAAACAAACCCTCGTGACTCACACAGCAAAGGGAGGCTTTTATCCAGCGGTGGGTTAGATGTCAAAGTGCTGAACATGATGTCAAGGTGTTTTTTTTTTATAGCAAATATGTTATTCAGATGTATCGACCTGTTCAGGTGTTGCATTGCTTGGGGCGCTGTGCCCCAGTAGATTCCTAACTAACGTCGCTTGCAAGTTATAATAATAATAGCATTTTATATAGCGCCTTTCACCCGAGGGTCACAAAGCGCTGCACAAGGGCCGCTAAGAGAACGGCATGTCAAAACCTAAAGAAAAAACAACCAATAAAAACCCAAAGCAACAAAAAATAAATGATTAAGGCTGCTTCGAATACACTGAAAGATCGTGAAACCGGTCCATAAATTTCGCTTTCAGCATGCAGCACTGACCAGCGTATTTAAATATGGTCAAACAACCTCCATGGCCAATACGGTCTTCATTCGGCCCATGTATTGACAATGGTGCCCCAACTATCATATCATACGGGCCTGCTGTGGTGCAGTGAGTAGCGCTGCTGCCTCACACCCTCGGGTTCGATGCCCGGGTTAACTGTCCTGACTAAATTGACCCCAGTGCCCTGAGATGCTAACTTGTGTTACCCTCCCTGCTGAACAACTGTTAAAAAGAGCTGCATAGCTGAACGGTTCCTTCCAGCTTAACTTAAAACTTACTGACTGACTAAAACTAATCACGTTTCCTGGTTGGGTGCCGCCTCGCTTCCTCTCTACCCCAAATATAATTTGATTGGTTGTGGCCGTTGGGGGCAGTTGCCACCGAAACTAGCTGGGTAACTGGCTGCATGGGATTTTCCATGTAGGAAATGAACACTGAATTTGTATAAAATATGGCGACACGGAAGAGTAACGAGAACAGAAGGCTGACATGGTTAATTAAAAATTGCTCTAGTATTTCAATTTGTCCTCCTATTAGCGTGATTCTGGGGGTCAAGGTAGAAGCGTTCACGTCGCGATCCCTGTCAGGTAATACTTGGTGTTGCCTGCGAATTCTACCAAACACTTCGAGGCCGAGCTGAAAGACAACGATGTCCAGAGGCTGCCCATCGTGCTTCGAAGAATCGCAAAGATGAAGAAGCGTGATTCTTTTGCCAGAATGTGCTTTAGATCCTAGAGATTCTATAAATAATAATACTCATGATCGGACGCCGGTCCATCACCTATGTGATGGATTGGCGTCAGTTAACCTATGTGGCAGTATGTCTTTGGACTGTGGAAGGAAACTGGAGTGCTCGGCGAAAACCCACGTGGACACGGAGAGAACATGCAAACGCAACTCACGTAAAGGCACCCGAGCCGGGATTCGAACCCGGGACCTTGTTGCTGTGAGGCGGCGGCGCTACTTACCGGGCCACCGTGCCGCCCCATGTCTGAAACGTTATGCTATCATGTAGTGTCGCAGGAATCCCGTAAAGAGCTTGCAAGCTCACTGGGTATTTTTATGTTGTAATAATAAACATCTATCTATATCTCTGTTATTTTCAGGCTGGGTAATTGATGAACGTGTTGAGTATTCTTGTTAACCGTGTAATTCATTTTGGGAGCTATAGTACTGCATATTATAATAATAATAATAATAGAATATTGATCCATCCATCCATTTTCTGAAACCGCTTAATCCTATACAGGGTCGCGGTGAGCCGGAGCCTATCCCGGCAGACACAGGGCGCAAGGCAGGGGAACACCAAGGATGGGACGCCAGTCCATCGCAGGGCGCCTGGGGAAATTTAGTCAGTACGCCAATTAACCTGGCAGCATGTCTTTGGACGGTGGGAGGAAACCGGAGTGCCTGGCGAAAACCCACGCGGACACGGGGAGAACATGCAAACTCCACACAGAAAGGCACCCCGAGCCGAGATTCGAACCCGGGTCCTTCTTGCTGTGAGGCGGAAGCGCTACCCACTACGTCACCGTGCCGCCCTAGCATATTGATGTGAACTGTAAACAATTAAAGTAATAAAACATTCTGACGTTTGTAGAAAAATGCAGAGCAATATTCAATGTATTGTACTCTACAATGAGTCCTAGCATCACCAATAACATGCACTTCCCGAGGAATACTGGACAAAATGAAATTGGCCTTCTTTAAGAGCCTAGACGACACTACCTCATTGTGCTCTGCCAAAAAACACAGCATTTTTTGTCATCTCCAGATGTAAGAGAGGGCACAGAAGGTTTCTATTTCGTCTTTGTGAGAGGGCTGTGTGTGTTTTTGTAGAATACATATTGCATCTAATTGGCTTATTTGAGATCAAAGGACATGGAGTAGCGGAGCTTATATCAGATAAATATTTTATTTTATTGAAGCTGCGTTCGTGTTACTCAGAGCTTCGTGTTTATGGCTAGGAACGGTAAGGAAAAGGGCGGGGGAATGTATAACCATGCAGTGGTGTGGCCTAGTTTCAGTACGAGGGGAAATTAAAATTGAAAATCGCTTATTTAAGGCATTCTTCATAAATGAGAATCGAAATGCACATTTATAATAATAATAAATGCAATTTATAACGCATACATATTCATGCGTTTTTGAAGGTATTCGTTAGAAGAGAGAAAGACTCAGAGGAGCGAGGAAACCGCAGGGAGGTGGGGAGGGGGGAAGGCAGCCATGCGTTAGCCGGCGCCAACATTTGTCAGACACTGCGTCCTATATATCATGATGTTATCAGCCAATTAATCTGAGTGTTTTTTTAGTTGTGGGAGGAAACTGGAGAACCCAGAGGAAACACACAAAGAACAGGGGAGAACACACAAACTCCACACAGAAATGTGTCTGAGGCGGGAATCAGACCACCTCGGGCAGGACTTTCTTTCTGTGAGGCACATATGTTACAACCACATATCATGTGATATTGGCACATGAAAAACTGCACTTGCCCCTTCTTGTCTGTCGAATGTCTTTAAAATAATTGATTTGACACACAATTGGATAATGCTCAAATTCAAAACTTGTCATTACACTTCAAGATATCTTAATAGTAACAATCATGGTTTAAATTCACAGTGTGAAATTGTGTATTAACTATGCTCCCTGAAATTTCCTTAGTGACAAGCTGATTTCAATATTTTTAGACATGCACATTTACACTCACGCTGGGTGACTAGATAGCATTGTGAGCAGTCCCTCCAAATGCAAAATATATTCGTTGGGTGTCCCATCCTAGATATGAGCGAATGGTAAAAAGAAAAACCACACAGGTAGTATCAATGACATCCTTTGTAGAAGAGGAAAATAATAATCTGATGGCCAGTCTGCTTGTGAACGTGTCGTAGAAGTAAATCATTTTAGTGAAATGTTTCTAAATATAACGGCATACAGTTGCTCCTAGGCATTGACTTTAAATGAAGGACTTTCCAAGTCCTGGATCGTGGGGGCACATAATTTCTTTGGCAAAGAATTGTACAATTTTAGACGAACCAGTCTAATAAAAGATGTGCAGTGCAGGCCGATTACAAAATTAAATCCATGCATATGCATGCTTGTCAAACGTTCCAACGGAAGTGTTGAATTAGCGCGACTAAAAATAATGTTAATTTCCTAGAGGCAGCACGAGATGTGATTTGTAATAATATTATTGGGGAGAGAGGGGAGTGAGCATGCTATATCAGTCTCAGCCGATAAGGCTCATCCTTTAAGCACTGTAAGATTTGGGGCAACCCTCCTAACATTGTAGGGTGACCCCCCTACTTTATTATAAATGTAATCATCTTTATGAGAGTGATTGTGACCCCCCTCTATAAATATACAGACGGCAGATCTATTGCATGAATAGAATTCCAATAATTATTGTTGTGCTAATTTTATGTTCAGCCTGGAAATTAAAATGTTGCCCGATTTCAGGGCTAACATTTGACAGCTGAAACATAGAGTGCTGAAGAATGAGACCATCTGTATAAAGAATGATGGTGTGCAGAGAGCACGGGGATATTTCTTCGGAGGCAAATCTCTACCAGTCTTTAATCTATTTCCAAATCATTGTCCAACACCTTCTGCTCAACTCTGTATCTATCATGCTTATGCTTTCATATCACTTTAATCATTTGTATCATTTCTCATCCTTATCTATACTCTTCATCTTTCCCATTGCCTATCTGTTTTGTTTTAATCACCAGATGTCCAGCACATCCCAGGCCACATCTTTTCATTACATTGGTCGGGTTTTTGTGTTTAGATCATGTGACCTGTTGCCCACTTATCACTTGGACAGTTTTGACAAAGAACTCCTTTTATTGGTCTAAACAGATTAACTGCCCTTGCAGAGTCTGCACTGCCACACTGCTTTTGACAGCCACCTGTCAGATTTCAGAGGGAGGCCCCCTTTACACGGACAGGCAGTGTTTATCTCCGTTTTTTTAATTGCAAGAAAAGCAAAGGTTTGTTGTTTTCTCTCCCAGATATGCTCTGCCTGTTCATCAATTCCATCTCTGTCTTCCCGTGTTAGTCTATGCCTACTCCAAAATTGTCCATCCACCATCCATTATCAGAAACCGCTTAATCCGGTACAGGGTCGCGGTGAGCCGGAGCCTATCCCGGCAGACACAGGGCGCAAGGCAGGGCTATACCCTGGATCGGACGCCAATCCATCACAGAGCACCGGGCGAAATTTAGTCAGCAGGCCAATCAACCTATGCAGCAGCATGTCTTTAGACTGTGGGAGGAAACCGGAGTCCCTGGCGAAAACCCACGTGGACGCGGGGAGAACACGCAAACTCCACACAGAAAGGGCACCCGAGCTGGTCACTCAAAATTGTGTTTATACTTTTCTACACGGAATTGTTATGAACACACAAAGGTTTTAAGAACATCACTCTGCGCTGCACTGCATATTATTTGGATACCCTGCATAGTACAATGTTTCAAATGCAAAGTGCGTGGTGTTTTATGCTCAAAGGCTAAACACAGTTCAAACGTTCTAACTTCATATTTATGAGCCAGATTACAATAATTATAGATCAAAGATCGTAGAATGTTAGCCACAAACATGAAAAATGTATTACATTACAATAAAGAACGTCCAACATCTAACACGCCATTATAATAGACATTTTCATATACAGTAATTGGCTATACATTGTGCATAATAAATGCAAGTGTAATTTTGTAAATGTTGCCAGTGTTAAAATTAATTGTATTAGTCACCATTTCCACGACATACACCATATGTGGTCACACAAAAGAAAAAGTGGGAAAGAGTTCATAATTAATGGAACATTACTTGGCTTATGAATGATAGCTACCTAAACACCATTACATGCTTTACAAACGATCCTTCTTTGGAGAGAAAATAATGATTACATAAAAAAATTCCTTCCTGTAATTAGCTAGCCATTTATGTGAAAAGGAACACCTCTTAGACACTTAAGAGGCATAGTAGATGTAAAGGGCTCTTACTGCACATGATAAAGAATCGTGAATAATAGGGCAGCCCGTGTGTGCGTTTGCCTCGTACACAAGGTTGGAGGAGAAATGTGTATTACCATATTTTCCAGATTATAAAACACACACTTTTTCCACCTGTATTTTCAATCAACATTTAGGTCGGTTGTCTTATAAACCCAAGCGAGTGTGCGCGGAGCAATATGTGTGAAACTAGATTTGAATTACTTTATTGTGCACCTGCACCGGATCACATGTTTGAGGGGTGCGTCTTACTTTTCGGTGTCTCTTACTGTCTGGAGAATACGGTGCTAGGCATTGTAGTCTACAACATGGGTGAAGCATTTCTGTCAGAGTTCCGAATGGACATTTTCTAGTCTGGTGTTATGACGCCAACAGCACGATATGAATAAAATTGTAGAAAAAAAACCGCCTCATTTTATATTTAATATGGCTATTCAAATTACTTTTATGAAAATGTTGCTCACAAGTACTGCCAATGTGCAGTACTGTATGCGTGTGAGTATATTTAATGCCTGGAAGGGAGAAAGTTATCTCACCCACTAAAATATTAAATATCCATTGAGTGGAATGTTTGCCAGAGGGCTTAATCATAAAACGAATATCACAAGCAATAAGGGAATGTAATTTTGCCGTATTGGCAAATTATTTACACTAAAAGTTAATAAAATAAAGTATATTTCACTGTTAACAGTAATACTGGCATATTACACTAAGGACACTTATCAGAATGGGGGAAAAGGTGTATCACATATTCATTTTGAAGTTTGGCGTCCTACTAAGCATCCGATGTAAATCTGAGCCGTTTAAATTTTACACTGGTTTAGACGTTTATTTCTACATTTCCCCTGAGAAATCGGGTGGCAGCAGCATCTAATTGTTTAAATTAACTGCGTTGAGGTCACTAGTCAATATCGGCACATGAATTACAAACGGACTATTATTTGTTTGGACAGTTGGACCTGCGGCACTGCTTTATATTTGTCCAATCGCGTGTTTATTTAATTGTTTACTTGCAACCATTGGGCCAAAAAAGGAACTGCAACAAATTGCTTTTAATGCAATTTGATCAGATGGACATAGCGAAGCTCACTGCAAGGGCACTGGAGTCCAACGCAGGCAACAATCCCTGAGCGCCGATGACGAAGATAATTCCAATTAAAATGCAAAAACGATTAGCGCTGCAAATCCGCTAATCTACCAAAATCCTTAAGGGAGACAATACTTTTCACTTTCTTCCATTAAACTAATTCATAGTCAAACGTAATTTTGAGATACGTATGCAAATATATGAATTTGTGGTGCTCCGTTCATTATGTAGATGGCGGAGGATCGTGTTGGGTAATTAGCATTGCGCATTAGTTTTGCTATGCATGCTGAGGCCTGATTAATTCCATGCCAAAATCCCTACGTGAAGAGGAATTAATGCTGTTGGCAAGAATGTTATATGCTTTGTATGTGGAAAAATAAAGGCGATGTTTACGTGTGCTCATGCCAGTATTGGCGTGTCTTCATAGAACACTTCAAAAGAATGGAGCACGATTTTTATTTTTTTACCTCTGACACTGGCTACCTGAATACATTAAATGTTAATTATTTTACGCGTACAAAATTATGAATGCTGTCTGCTGCGTACTATATGTGTGCGGCCTGTTAGCTTTTGCATGCTATCATGGGCTTGCAGTCCAGACGGACTCGAATTCGATTCGATTCTTCGAAACGTGATGGTTGTATGACAGTTTCCCATTGCAACAAGTTCTTACTTTAGTTGCAGACAGCCCTTCAACATTTAGATATATCATAGTCAGTGCTGGATTTAAAGGCGGGCATTGGCCTCTCTTCTTGCTCCAGACTGAGTGGTTTCTGGCATCTGTTGAGTTTCTGGACATTGTTGTCTTTCAGCTCCACTTCGAAGTGTTTGGTTGAATTTGCAGGTAATACCAAGTATTACTGATTTAGGCCCGGTTCAAGGCGTCTAAAACCTGGAATATATATTGTTTTCAGATTGTTAATGTACCAGTTAATATGGGCGCAGTGCAGTTAGATTGATGAGTTACTTTGGACATGTGCAGATCTTAGTTGATCCACTGCTGGATCAGAACCTGCCCACACTCTGTGAAGGTCATGGAGGGGTCATCCAACCGTACATCACACCATCCTTCAGTGCGTGTTAGTTAGGTCGGTGAATTATCGAACTGGGTGCGTAGATGTAGAGTACAACATCAGATGCTGCTTTCCAACTGCTGCCCATAAAGATAGCCCTGCACCCTACATTCAAGCATTATCCAGGCTAAAACCCGCTTAGCTTCCATCGTCTGATGAGATCGTGTACATTTTCGGGGATTTGTTCTTAGGAATATTGTGGTAGCATTCCCTGTTTCCAGTATATCAGCCTATCTTGACAGCAGGGAAAAGCAGGTTAAAATTATCTTCAAAAGAGAAATCTATCTGACCTCAGCAGAATACACAAGGTTGACCCCTTTACTCTTTATAGACGATAGAACATGCTGCATCTAAACCGTGTTATTGCCTGGCGAGCCAAAAGAGATTGCTTATTATTTTATTTTTGCTGTATTATTATTAGCTCTGTGGTTACCATTCATGATGCATTTGACATTATACATATTAACTTGAAAAAATGTATGAAAGCACGTTATAAAAAGCTCATTATGTTGTATGTCCAGGCATTATGTTTATCACAAAATTACCACATGTTCTCCATCAAATGCATTCTCATATGAAAAGAATGTGAAAATACTGGCTCACCTGGGAAACGTTAAAGTTGGCATGTATATAGATGCAAGTGTTCAAACGATGGTTTATCAATAAATGTTCCGTTATTTTTGATAATATTTGTTTCCTTCAATACATCAAAGGCCTGCAATTTCACTATCCAACTTGTGATTGTGTTCAGAGTTCTGTAAGAGTTCTATGAATGTTCAAACGTTCGACAAGCACGTGAGATTTATTTTAATATTGGCAAAACGAATTAACCAGAAGGATGTGAAAAACAATATTTGATATCAGTTTTTAAAGTAAGATATTTATTTTTTTAGAAATGCAATCACCTTATCAGATGCACATTGGGCCTGGTATTCTCCTGTTGACAATTATCTTCTACTTACACACTAAACCAATAACAGGCCCTGTTAACCACTAAGTGGCAGTGATGTCATCATGGCATGGGTGGCAGGCTAGGTGCACTTAGAACTAATTTCAATGGAGGCTGAGCTGAAAGACAACGATGTCCAGAAGCTGACCATCGTGCTTCGAAGAATCGCAAAGAGGAAGAATGGACAGTTTACTCAACTGATTTTGTTCATAAGTCCAGTTGATGGACAATTGAAATCGACTTATATGTTTAAAAATGTTTAATTTCTTCAATTGTTTTGGAGTTTCTCGAGCTGTCACGTGATTTCGGCAGGTCTGTCCCAAAAACACTTCTGAGTAGGGCACGTTCTATAAATCCTTGTCAATATGTCAGAATCACAGGTCATGACAAACATAAATATGTTGGTTGCTCTTCAGAACTGTTCTTTCAGAATAGCCGTGTCGAGCGTTTGCGCTCTCTCCCTCGCCATGTTTCGCCTCCCACATTGGAAGCATCATCAGGCGAAACATCGCAAGGGAGAGAATGCTCAGTGACATGACAAAACAACATCTCTGCATAGCAACCATCATGAATCAAGTCGTTAAAATCCACATCAGTACAAACAAAAATATGAAATGTTAAGTTAAATGTTCCTGGCGCCTATATGTTGATTAGCATGAATGGTGATGTAGTTGTACTCGGCCCAAACTCGAGCATAAGGACGCGAGGCCAACTCACAAAGTGAAACTGGCCCGACGAATTTTGGCCGCAGCTTAAACTGGCAGCCAACTCGAGTTGACTAAAAACATTGGAAGTGGTGCCAGGAGCAACTGTAGTACGTACTCACGTTCCGTGTCTCATGAAAACATGGTAATGAGGAATGCGGACGTGGTGAAGACCCACTAGCAGGGAGGTCATGGGACAGACTCAGTTGTTATGGGTGTGCTGACCAGGGCGACTGGAATTTGAGTCACGCAACTCAGGGAGGCATTCTTGTAAACAACCGTAATAATAATAATAACAACATGTACCACCCACAACTCCCTGCCGTGGCAACTGTCTGGGTTTTGTCACCTGTTCTTCTGCTTATTGTTTGGAACATCGCCCATCAACATCAAGTTGTTTTTTTGATAGCGAGTGCTGCCAGCTGTCCAGTCATGTTCAATGAGTCCCCCTGTACAGAGGCTGATTTTGATATCAATGGCAGCAGTCATGAGCAAGTCTACTCACATCCAGGTCTTCCTGTGTCAGCTTGTCTGTTTTTTAAGTCCTATCTTTGCCAATGTATTTCCCTCTGACCAGCCAACAAGGAGCTGTTCGGCCATTCAGTGGCTTAGCAGATGCTCATTCCAACAAGACAATGGCAAATGTTTCCAAATAGCCGACATATATTGTGCGGGTCAGTGTTGTTAGTCAGCACATATGAAGGCCATCATGGTGCATGAAGAGGTAGTGTAGCCAGCTTCATCCCTGGCAGCCTTTGTCTCCCCAGTGCAGGTACTCATTTAAGACTGAGTTGGCCTACACACACAGTTGCATACATAAACATATATTCGTACATCAGTCCTGCTAAAGCCAGGACGTAAGAAAACTCCAAACATTTCGTTCGTGTGTCAATTCCCCCCAAGTGTACAGTAGTGTGTATAATATTGGCATCAAAATAATGCTGAAGCTGAGCAAGTGACACACTTCTTAAACCGATACACAAAGAAAGTGTTGAAAGGCTGCACTGAATAGACACTTAACGTTGGTTAATTACAATGCAATACCAATGTCCTTGCCGTGATATTTTGATTTGATTACATTAATTAAGTGATGTTCCTTCAATGTTCGTATCGGATTAATTGAGGCTGTGAAAGAACTCGAAGTTAACAACAGGTGCGTCGCCTATGGAGTTAATCTCGTGAAAGTAGCGATATAATCAGCGTGGGGCTGTGAACGCACGAACACACTGGATTTTGCACGAATAATACGAATTATTTTACATTTATAACGCGCACATATTGATGTAGGTTTTCACGGCTCGATGCATGATAGTTGTTTTTCAAAGCTGTTCTTTCAGGATAGCCGTGTCAAGAGCTCCCTCGCCTTCAATGTTGGAGGCACCCTCAGACACATCATTCATTTCCCTGAACTCAGTTGGGATCACACATAGTAGGTAGCACCCCCTACTTCGCTGTTTATGTTGCTTGATTCGTACATTTGTTGTATCGCAGAAATCCCGCTTCCAGAGTTTGCCAGCTCATGGGCATTTTCCAATATCCATGTTTGTAGACCAGGTGCCGAAGTCACCTTGCGTCACAAAGGGACAGCAGCCACTGGGGGTGCCATTTCAAACGTTTGAGATGAGATGTGAAGCGCTCCAAGACTCCCCGGCAAAAAACAAATCATCATCATTATTACTAAGCTACACACTGGCCATCGTCACACCTGTCACTAATCACTCACACCCACGCCGCTAATTGGGCTGGATTCACACTCTTGACCTATGGACCCTCGTTTGCCAAACAAATTACTTGGGGCATCTACATATTGTTAACTAGTGACGGTTAAAATGTAAAAGTGCAGTCCTACAATGTAGAGGAAGCTCCAGAGGATATGTTGGCCAATTCTGCCTTGCTTGCAAAAAGTCTTGGAAGATATGGGAGTTGTTGTTGCCAGTTTAAAGGGCTGGTATCGAGGTTTGACTCGGGTTGGCCGATTGCCCCCAATTGGAGCAGAATTTTACGGCTAGATGCCCTTCCTGATGCCAGCCTCAATTAGTCTGAGGGGCTGCGAACCACTATTTTATCTAGAACCTCCACCCAGACATGTTTACTAAGGAAAACCCTAGCAGCAGTGCTAGATAGACTCCAGGTGACATAGTTGTGCGGTTCATTGAACCCCTCCACCACGATAAGGTTACAATCCATGGGGGATTGGAAGATATGGGAGTACCTACACTTTACCCCACCACATGAGACATATCGATCGAGTGTGGGTGTTTTTTTCATTTATACTGCTGGGTGAACAGAGGGAGGGGGAGATGGGGGATTTTTGGATTGGCACCAATGCAGCCAGCAGCATCCCAGTTAGTAAATAAATATTGAAAAAAAAATGCAACGCAAAGATCTGATTAAAAAAATACGTTGTGCCTGAATAGCTGATAAAATAGCGTGACCTTGTCTTACCTTGAAACAGTGTTTTTTATATATATATTTTTTTATCAGAATGGTCTGATTTATTTCTTTTGCAAAACTGTTTATAAAATATGTGTTACGTGCATGAAGGCGATACAAGATACTGAATAGAAGTGATGAAGAAACACAGCAGGTATGGGATGTTATATGTGTGCTTGTGTCAGCAGCATATCTTAAAGCAATGCCGTGCAATGCAATAATTAATTGTTTTGCTTTTTACTAGTTTCACAGAGTAAAGTGAAACCGTTATATTACCAAAAATGTGCTTGTAATACTATTTGTTTTCTTATTTACTGAACGTCCGGGTTTCGTGTTGCAAACATATTACATAACGCATTGAATTACAATCTCTACTTGTGTGTGTTTACTACACTTTATGAAAGTTTCACGTCTGATTTCTTTTCTGGGAAAGTCTTGATCCAAGGAAATTGTTTAGCCATTAAAATTTAATTTGTGCGCCTTTTTGGCAGCGTTTCATTATGAGCCTTATCTGTCTTACTTCCCACGAACGCTGTGCAAAAGGGGGCCCTGCATTCCAGCTTACCCAACCAATTCGTAGGCCGTTAATTGTGACCGATAACCCATTAATCTTATCAGTCACAACTTAAAATAAAAATGAGTGTCAAGACCCCAAGGACGAGGCTGTTTAATATTGTGCTGCACACGAGTGCAATGTTATTGATGAATGCATGATATGTTTGGGACTATGATGGATACCCTGCCAAGGCTAACAGGTCACTTGGGTCAAATTAAACATTTTTTTCCCTTTACTTCCGTTAACATTCTAAAGTCTCCAATATAAATCTCGAATGCTAACCCGCAACCCTACATGCAAAATGCATTTTCCAAATGCGCCGCTGCATAATGCTGCATACATTTTTGAATCACTCTATCACTTTGTTGTTGTTGTATTTTTTTTCCCCTCCAATACTGTTGTGGTAAACAAGCCACCGGAATGTCAGTCAAGCAGTTGCCTGTTTAGAGCTGGTCTGTGGAGCTCGACCTAGCGTCGCCAGAGCATTGACCGCCACAGCCGGCCCTTCCGAAATCGATGGCTGTTTGTTCCCGATTTTATTGCCCCTAAACAGGGTGGGTGCACTTGCATTATTTATCTCTTCCTGACATCCTACCCTGGAGGTATTCTAACTACACATAGGTGTGTTTGGAATAGTTTCAGCTTCGTGAAAGACTTTATGCTACCAATTTATAAGCCCACACCACCTGTGTAATTTCCTGCACGTCCCATGACTTCTGTGCCTGGTATATGTCCGCTCAAGTTTATCTGTGTGTTTGTGCGCGCACGTGTTGTGGTGTTCTTCTCCTTCGTGACCGCTTGGCATCGGAGAGATCTGGCAGAAGGTAGGGAGTGATGGCGCATTGTGGTGTCATCAGCAACATTTTGCTAATGTCCTTATACTCTGACCACATTATGCTCATTGTACCAGAGCTTGTTGGCTCTCAAAATGTAAGCAAGGGCTGAGTCTGATTGCTACTTTGATGGGGAATCACCAGGGTTATACAGCTATAGACGTGGGGTTGGGAGCTATAATCAAGGACATGGCAATGGGAAGTGTTACCTGCTTGCATATGTGTGTGTATTATACCCCAGATCTTCAGTTTCTTCCCGAATGCCAACATTCACTGAAGGTACTGGCTAAACGTCTCGTTGCAGGATCCTGCTTGAAAATCAGTCTTGAGACATGCTGAGACTCTTTAGTCGAAAAACGTTGCATTGCCGCGTAGTGTTTAATTACAGATGCTTAACTTTAGGAATGGAAATGTATTGTGGCATACTAACATATCATTCTGTCCGCTCTCTTGAGCATTATCCCTGAAATTGTGAGGCACCACCACAATCTGCGAGTGGCATTTATAAGAGCCACACGCTTTGTTGTCATGCACGTGTTTTCAGCAAAACTGGTTCACTATGGGCCCAATCAGAGACTTCTGTAACATTTGTGCCATGGATGAAAACACACATTCATACATAGCCAATTGAATACACATTCCATCTAAAAACGAATAGGCATGCTGTTGGGGCGATGGTTAGCACACTGGACTTACAATATGGACGTCACTGGTTAGATCCCCATTCAGCAGTGGATTGACAATTGTATACATTCTAGGCTCAAAAGAAAGCCGTTGTGTCTTGGCCAAAAAGCTTTAACAACAATGCATTGCGACTCGTTAATTTTGCATGGTTATGCCACAAGAATGTGTGGCTGCCTGCACGTTGGAGCCTTTGTAAAAAGGTGTTCACTTGGTGTTTAAACATCTTCACACTGTGTTCTTATTGCCGGTAAGGGTAAAAACTTCGTATGCTATACTTTATTTGTAACAACGGCAAAAAGCATCCAATAGCGAGAATATTTATACTTAACTTGCAGAAGGCGTAGCTTGCTGAGCTCCTTATGTAACGGTTTTATTTACATAGATGCATGCACAATTACCTTGTTGGCATGCAAGATGTAATGTGACTTAATCGCACACATTTATCAGTCAATTTTTAGAATGCTCATTATTTCATATACATAAATACAATCCGTAATGGGACAAAGTTTGAGTTTCTTTCCGATGTGAGATGGAGATAGTGTAGAGTAGTATGTGGTGGAGCAGTGGTCTACTGAAGTCTAAAGCTGGCCGACCTAAGTTCAATTCCCAGTCAGAGTTATCATAAATAGCCGGTGAAATATGAACCTGCCTTGGGGCCCCCATTCACCAAACCACACTGACCAGTATGGTGATTTATGGTCAAACTACGCCTTTGACCAATTATGTTAGGTAATGCCTTTATGTTGTTGCCGGTTTAAACGGCCGCCATCCAAGTTGACCTGGGTTGGTGGGTTCCCCCCCCCCCCAATGGTGGGGGTATTGGAGCAGAATTTCACGGCCGGATGCCCTTCCTGACGCCAACCTCCTTTAGTCGGAGGGTCATCGGATTGTTATTTGTCAGGGACCTCCCGCAAGACCTGTTCAGCAAGGGAGATGCTAGCAGGAGTGTTTGACTCCAGGTGATATAACTCTGGGGTGGGAGCTTTATCTAGCTGTGAAAGCCTGTAAGTCCTTAATCTCGCTAGGAATTGACAAAAGACTCGAAACTATACATTTTAAAGCATAAATTCTGCAGCTCTAATTGCACGTTGAAAGTTACCCATAGTGCCGATGCGTTTGATGCACTGAAGGGTATTGTGCAAAGTGTTGCTGGCAACTTTTAAAGAAGACCTCTAGCGATTATATTGGCCATCTGGCACATGTGCACATACATTGAACAGCTAATTGGATCTATTCAGCTCTAAATATTAATTATTTCCAATATTTTTCTTAAGATCTTATAGCTCCACTTCAGCTAGATTTCCATATTAAATAAATGCAGCGCACATTTTGGGTTCAAAGGCTTCCACGGTGATGAATCCATGCTCTTGTGTTTGCAAAAAGTTAACACACCAAAACAGTGATGACATGCATGACAGGTCTTACTATTAGTAGTGTTAATTAATGTATATTTAATTACCCCGTTATTAACCCACTGCTAGACGAAGGGCTGTTGGAGCCGTATCGGGTATGGGGATTTATGGGCTGGCGTCCTATGCTGGGTATAGCCCTGCCTTTCGCCCTGTGTCTGCTGGGATATGCTCTGGCTCACCGCGACCCAGTACAGAATTAAGCGGTTTCCGACAATGAATGAATGATTGACCAAACTTCACTGTGCTGTTTCAGTGAATATTGACGAAAGGGGGAGGCTCGGGTGTGGCGCATGTACCACTCGTCACTGATGTTAGCCCTGGCTCGGATTTGAAGCCAGGTTAACACGGGTTGGTAGTGCAGTGCACTAACTGCAGTCAAACCGCACTTACCTCCACTGTTGGAAATAATCCCCCTGTTGCTCACCCTCCCTCCCTGTCTCCCTCCGTGTTCGTCTTTAAGGAAGTGACGGTCATCTTAGGGGATGCTGGCAGATTTTTGCCGCTCTTAAGATTGCCAGTTTCACGACCTTTCAGTGTATTCGAAGCAGCCTTAATCATTTAATTGTTTTGTTGCTTTGGTTTTGATCAGTTTTATTTCCTGTCGTTGTGCAGTGCTTTGTGACCCTCGGGTGAAAGGCGCTCTATAAAATGCTATTAAAAAAATTAAAGTAACAATTTTGGGAACAAAATATTATTGTCCACTATGCAAAACACAACCTTCAACATTAATTGAATACATTAAAATTGCACAAAGTTTAGACATGCTCTAGGATGTGTTTGAGCATACCAGGAGTGCTCGGCAGGTACAAACATCAGTGGCATTGGGGAGCAATTGTCAGGGTGGGAGGAGGTGATGAATCAGGTTTGTGGCCTCATTAGGGAAAGTGTGAAACCCGAGAGGCCTCTATTTGAATAATCATAACCGCGCAAAATAAACTTCACTAAGCGATGCAACGCTTTTATCGTGGTTTTACCAGAGTGTGAACTGTGTACTGCTGTGAACCCATTGACCTGAGTTTGATTCCTGGTCACGGCAAACATCAGTGGCGAATGATATCGGAACCTGTCTTGACCGCTTCCACGACCAACATTATGATATTAATACGTTAATTTGGGGCTGTATCATCGAGTTATTATGTCAATTATATATATAGTCACGGAGTGCAGACCAGCAACTTACTACACTTTGAAATCCAGGCTGCTTATGATTTTAACCGAGCATTTCAGAAATGGAAGAAGGTCCCGGCTGTGAATCCCAGCTCGGGTGCCTTTCTGTGTGGAGTTTGCATGTTCTCCACGTGTCTGCGTGGGTTTTTGCCAGGCACGCCAGTTTCCTCCCACATCCAAAGACATACTGTTCCATAGGTTAATTGGCCTGCGGACTAAATTGCCTGCGGTTCCCTGTGATGGACTGGCGTCCAATTCTGGATATAGCCCTGCCTTGCGCCCTGTGTTTGCCGGGATAGGCTCCGGCTCACCGCAACCCTGTACAGGATTAAGCGGTTTCGGACAATGATGATGAAGATGATCTCAGAAATGTCAGGCTCTGACCTCTGAGCAAATCCGACCACCTCCACATAACAATCAATTTTAATTGATGCATCATTACACGCTTGTTATGGAGTTACACGGTCTGGACCATGACACCACAAATGACCCCCTCCCTCCACTCTCGTGCAACCATCCTGTGTCACGCCACAGGTGCCTAGCCCCCCTCCCACCACCACTTCAAAGCGCAGTTGTTGTCGACCGCCTCTAATAACATTAATGACCCATGGGCTTACATTTGCACCCATATACTATCATAGGTCACACAGACCACGCAAGGGCCCACCCATTGACTAACATTGGACCCATTGACCGACAGGCTTACCGGACATTTTTGATCGTAATTTACAAGTCACCCCATCATAGGCTTACGTCAGTGGTTCCCAAATGTGTATCAGGATTTTTTTCGTGGCGCCCAAAGTCAGGAAACGCCTCACAATTACGTTTAATTTGGAAGAATATCTCGCACCCTTCCACCAACAATGGAAGAGCCTACATGAGCTCTGATAACATATCCCGTAATGGCGATCTCGTCCCAATTGACAGTGTCTGTTCAGTCTGCCCGGACACCGTGCCGCGAGTGAGAGAGACGGTTAGCAGAATCTGTCTCTGCAGCCAAGGCATATCGGTGTTCGGATGATGACGGTAGGATTATTCGAATGTAGAAGAAGAATCGGAGAGAATAACAAATGAGAGGTTAAACACGGAACGGATAGATTTTCAGAATTCGCGGTGCACGTAATAATGAATGCAATAAAGCAGATACTATATAATTAAACGTTATAGGAAGCAATCGTTGATTAGTACTCTCGTTGACCTATGTAAATTAGAGCAAATGAACAAAAACATTAATTTCCAATTGTTTTAAAGGGGGTTGGTATGGCTGAAATTATGACTATGAAATTGTGAGATGGTGGTAGGCAGAATGCAATTTTAATTAGCATACTTTTT
>JAZEWU010000016.1:5336890-5374787 GCA_036362915.1 Geotria australis
AAATGTCCCCTAGCAGACACAGATCGGAAGAGAGAGAGAGAGAGAGCCAACATCTCGGCACGGCATGTGCCAATGCATCGATTACATCGATTAGCATCCATTCCCGATTGTACATTGTGTATCTAATTGAGCATGTAAGAATCGATGACTTTCAATTTACATAAATTATATGCTATTTATTAAAATGAATATTGACATTTGGACTAATGCAGCGGGTGAGAGAAAAAAGGTGCAATACAAAACGACTGGGTGAAAATGAGACAAAAAGAATCCGATCTCGACTACAATTGGGACTGTCAAATTGCGATGATTTATAAAATCACTGTTGGGAGGACGGAATTAAATACGTACACGCTTAATTGTCAGTTCATCCTTCAAATTACATATGCAGGAAGTCTGTGTGAATGCGAAGCAACAACATTTGATCAAAGCAGCAGTGTTGAACATTGCAAGAATACTAAGCAAGAACCCTTGCGCCACTCTATTCGAATAATAATCTGATTGAAGGGTCTGAGTCTTGATGTAATCATCATATACAGCATTCGGCATAGCTGTGGAGGCAAGACTTGGTGGTTAGAATTGTGAAACTTCCAATCCCCGCTCGGCTGAAAGGCGGGCTGATTTTTCGTGCTCTGTCGTTTTTGACATGTCATTCTCTCCGCAGCTTTGTGCAGCGCTTTGTGACCCTCGGGTGAAAGGCGCTATATATATGCTATTGTTATCACATATAGGAAGAACACCTGCGTGCAGACATTTTCTGTAATTAATGATAATGTTAATAATGTAATGTTGGGGGTCAAGGTAGAAGCGTTCACGTCGTGATCCCTGTCAGGCAATGCTCGGTGTTGCCTGCGAATTCTACCAAACCACTTCGAGGCCGAGGAGCTGAAAGACAACGATGTCAGAAGCTTGACCATCGTGCTGCTTCGAAGAATCGCAAAGAAGATGTAATGTTACATTTATAACGCGCACATATTCATTCAGTGTCAAAGGTAATTCATTCGACGAGAGAACGACTCAGAGGCGCGAGGAAAGCGCAGAGAGGCGGAGGAGGCAGCGACGCCGTTTGCCGGTGTCAACATGTTGCCGCACACTGCTTCCTGTTAATTATGATGTTATCGGCCAACTAATTAATGAGTGTATTTTTTTAAGTTGTGGGAGCAAACCGGAGAACCCGGAGGAAACCCATGCATAACAGGGGAGAACACACAAAGTCCACACAGAAAGTTGCCCAACGCTGGAATCGAACCGCCTCGGGCAAGACCATTATTTCTATGAGGCGCAAATGTTACCACTGCACCACCCTAATGAATTAATAAAAATTTATCGAAATTGTTCAAACATCCCTTCTGAAAAATTGTCTGCAGACTCGGTGAGGCTTACCGAGATTGATCATGGGATCGAATGGGATTGAGCTAGCGTAGGGAGATTCTCTCATCCAGCAGCGGATTGCTGTTGGTTGAGAATGACGATGTTAATACACTCTTGAATTTTCAAGCAAGGATCTGGAACAACGTGCAGCATGCTCCACATATACACTTCAAGATGTTTACTTCTAAGTTACTTGTTATTAAAATTCCTGGAAAGGCAGTATATGTGGACTTTTTCTCCTGCCGTGAATAATGAACTTTGAAAATATCCTTCTTTATCATTTCGACATGCATACGTTCAAACACGTACTGCGATGCAACTGGAAAAAAGGTTGGCGTTGCACTTAAATTAATAAATAACAGCGCTCCAACATAGCTCTCACGTGACTTGAAAACCTGACCCCTTATCCTATTGTCGTTGAGGCTCAACTTCTATGACTTATGGCTCAGGGGTGAAGCTTTCCCTTTTTTCAAGACTTTTGACTAGCTTGGAAAATAAATTTTTAAAAAGAAAATTCTTCCCTTTGGAAGAATTTTATTTGTTTTCTCTTTATGCTATTAGTATTCTCTCATAATTTTAAAATTCATTTCAATTTGGTATTTTAATTAATTCATATTTTAATTAAACTTTCGAGGTACCTTATCTATCGCCACGTGTTCCATTGAATTTCCAAATTTTTTTTGTTTTCTTTCTGATCTGTGAATATCTTAGCCTGGCATTACACTGACCTGTCTCTGCTTGCTTTTTTCCCTTTCTCTCACTTTCCCTATCCCATTCTCCAAAATCTAATTTTGGACCAATTCCCACAATGCGTAACCAGATTGTTGCCCACGAGGTCCTGGCTTAAATCTCATTTTACACTGCATCACTGTGCAAGCCAAACCAGATTTTGTGTGGAATAGAAATGAAACGGGGGGCCACTTTCTTGGAATAATTTCATTTTCGGGACAGTTTCTTGACGTGGATGTATGTGCCTTACAAGCAAGGGGGGGTTGTGTAGGCGTAGAGGTGGCTGATATACATCAGCACGAGAGCCAACGGGCTTCATAAATCTGACCTTTTCACATGACTGGCTTTGGACAAATATGAATTGGCAGGTTTCTTTTTTGTAAAGCACAAAGGGGTCGCATTTTGAATTTAATTACATTGCTCCGCGTGCTGTGTTATTAGGTTACTCTAACAAATCGAGAAGAGGGCACCAGCAGGCAGTGTAAACGTGCGCGCACGTTTGTGCGTCCGTGAAATATATGTTTTTGCGCGTGTGGCGTAGCAGTTAGCCTAATGCGTTGTTGCTTCGGTGACCTCTATATTTTTTTAAATCGCCAATTAGAAAAATGTGTGAAATGACATCTACTTGGCTACCACATCTGATGAGGGCACATCCCCCAAGGGTTAGTCTACCTTGAAACTGGCGCGTACCTGCCACGCCGTGTTTGACATTGCTAGAAGACAAAGGCAGCTGGGCTTAACCATTGGCCAAGCTACAGTGTCGCCGAACACGCCGTACATCAGTGTAAAGGTCATCACCAGTGGCTAAAAATGTAACTCCCTATTATGCACTACACTGGTTTATAATTGCGCGAGACGAAAATGTTTTTTGTGCCAAAGACGAGTCTATTGAAGGTTGCCAAACTTCAGCAGGTCCTATATTAGCTGGTTGAGCTGATGGCGTAATGAAAAGGTACTCGAAAATATCATGAGGAGCAGGACAAGCAGAGTCTCGCCAATGCTTAAAAAAAAAATGTACGAGTATTTATACATTTGTAATGCACTGCATGTGGATTTGTATTTTTTGAGCAACCAGCCGATTATCGATGTGAAACTCACTACTTGTTTACGTGTATTGTTGTTGCTTTTGAAATAAAGTAAAAAAAAACGTATTATCTAATATAAAGAATATACATGAGACCTATATTATAATAGATTTTTTTAAAAATTCTCGGCTAAGGAGCCAAGATTATTCGTAGAGCAGTTTTTATCATAGCGAGAATGTCAATAGAGATTTTTTTTTTTAATTATCAGAAGAAAATATGTTTCAAGTATTTGTAAACAAGGCTGCACACAGTCGTTGTGGTGGTATAAATGTCTTTATTGTATTCGGAGTTCCATCAGGATGATATAATCGATTAGTTCAATAAACATATTTACAGAGGCGGTGAAGAAAATTAGAATTTCTTGGCTCACAAACAACGATCACATCGAAGTATGCGTTTTTACGCTCTCAGTGCCGTAAAGTAATGGTTAATTCACTAGATTTTCGGATGTCAAACAATTCACTGTTTCAGTTCTCTTCTGGGGGTCAAGGTAGAAGCGTTCACGTCGCGATCCCTGTCAGGTAGTACTTGGTATTGCCTGCGAATTCTACCAAACACTTCGAAGCCAAGCTGAAAGACGACGATGTCCAGAAGCTAGCCATCGTGCTTCGAAGAATCGCAAAGAAGAAGAAGTTCTCTTCTGTGTCTTCGAGTCAAACCACGTGTTGTACGATCTCGTGGCTGACGGAGATCTGTGTAGTATGTTGTCGCTGGTTTAAACAGTCGCTATTCAGGTTGACCAGGGTTGGTTAGTTGCTCCCTAATCGTTGTAACAGAATTGGAGTAGGATTTTACGGCTGTGTGCCCTTTCTGATACTAACCTCCTTAGATCGCAGGGTCTTCAGATCGCTATTTGTCAGGAACCTCGACTCAGACCTGTTTACCAAGGGAGACCCTAGCAGGCATGCTAGACTCCAGACCTGTTCACCAAGGGAGACCCTGACAGGCGCGCTAGACTCCAGATGACAGCTCTGTGGTTCATTGGAACACGCAAACTGCTCCTTCATGAGAAGACTATGATCCGTGGAGGGCTGTAGTAATTTACTGCTTTGTTAAAGTGAACTTTTATCCGCTTCAAACTATAATGTTAATTACTGTTTAAAATATGTATATATATTGTACATTAATTTACAGACTTTTCTCAATCCACAGCTGGGTCGAGGCTTTCCAATGCTGCTCAACTACTGAGGGTAGTTGGTCTACTCTTCCTGGCTGGCCAGATGTCTCAAAAGATGTAGGAGTACCCACACTTTAATAATAATAATAATTCAATTTATATAGCGCCTTTCACCCGAGGGCCACTCAACGCGACCTCGCTGCTCTCGGCTAACTGCGCGATACCCGGTTGCAGTGCTGGGTGAATCAAGTGAGAGGATTTCGGAATACCTTTCCATCATTGCGTCAACTGCTACACCGGCAGATCGTATCGGACTTGTGACATCTGGAATGCACGTCCACTGTGTGCTCACCAGTAGGTCACGGCAGGCATCCCAATCTATCCCTTTCATGTGTGAGTTTACTGCTGATATTTCCCATCAACGTGTCCCCCAGGTGCTTAATTATTGCACGTGTTTCTCCAGTAATACACATAGGTGTCATCATTTGACGGAGAATCACTAAACGTCACCGTTTATCACATTGCTCTAATTTTTCCCAATGTGGATCGTCTGCTGACGGTCGTAGGTTCCAACTGATGTTGCGGTGCTAGTACACGCCATTATTATGTCCAGGTTAGATGATCGTTATTATGTCTCTCCTGACTGCCCACTGTATTCATTTGTCTTCCTAAATGACTCCGCAATGTATTCATTAGGGAGTCAACTGCTACCATCAGAATTCTTACCAGTACACGGAGGCGCAGTGATCAGTAGCGAGCTCCCGGATCTATTCCAGGCTCGGCTACTTTCTATGTGGAGTTTCCGTGTCCGTGTGGGTTTTCGCTGGGTACTCTGGTTTCCTCCCAGAGACATGCTGCCTAGATTAATTGTCCTGACTAAATTTTCCCCAGTGCCCTGAGATGTTAAAACCTGCTTACTCCTCCCCGCTGGACAACTGGTCAAACGAGCTACATAGCTCAATGGTTCATTTCAGCTTACATAAAAACCGACTGACTCTTGGCATCCAGTTCCATACCAAATGTAATTCCAGATTATCTTCCTCATTTGCAAAGCAGTTCACAACCTTGACTCACAAGAGACGAGTTAACGGATGACGCTTTGTGACCCTCGGGTGAAAGGCGCTATATAAATTGAATTATTATTATTAATTATTATTATTATTACCTGTCACTGTTCTCGGTACACAAGCTAAGGCTGGTTGGCACGCTGTGCCTAAGGTTCGACTGAAAACAGATTTAGTTCAAGAACCGTTTTCAATTGTCTTTTCCGAATTTTCAATGAGCATCCTCTGGTCGTCCGAACTATTAGCTTGATTAATATTTTAATATTATCATGTAAAAAAAAGCTATTGTAGTATGACATTAAGGGATTGGTTGGCTTTCCCAGACCAGTATATATTTTGGCTTTAATGTGACCATATGATGTTTTCATTCATTCATTCACTGTCAAAAACCGCGTAATCCTGTACAGGTTTGTGGTGAGCCAAGTCTATCCCGGCAGATGCAGGGTGCAAGGCAGGGCTATACCCATCTCGTTTTTAACTGATTTTTATATCACACACTGTATTTCCAAGCCAGAGGTCGCCGGTTCAATCTCCCTCCGTGGCAGTTGAAACCGTGATCAGGTTTCTTAAATCCCACTGCCTCTGCCAGGAGTATAATTGTTCAATCAACATGTCACGTGTGATGGGGTAAAATGTGGGTATTCGCTTCTCACGCGGAGAAGCTGGATTAAAAAAAACAAGTGTTCTTTTGGGATAACCGTGTCACTGAGCATTCTCCTTCCCTCTCTCCCTCGCAACGTTTCGCCTCCCACTTTCAAAGCATGATCAGGCGTTGTAGTATGTGCGGTAATTGACCGGAGTTATATGTGTCTTGTGTCCACGTGGCACCAGACACATATTATCAATTAGATTTTATAAAAGACAAATAAATATTTCAAATACTATTGCCTGGTTTTTGTTGAATATGAAAATGCATTTGATCCAGGGAATATTGATGCAGCCAGCCTGGCTCTCACAAACTAATGCCTTAATAAAAATCGCATGTAGTCAGAAGAAATCAAAAAGTTTGTAGGTCTGGAGATATGCTATCACAAAAGTTATTCACACTATCACTAGTACATACATATACATTCAGAATATTTAGATGGGTAAAGAAAGGCATACACATAAGCGGATAACTTATTTAACCATCTCAGATTTTCTGATAGCATTAGTCATTATAACAACCAACTGGGAATTAAAAGTAGGATTATATGTGCGTATGACCCATAAATGCATTCTGGTAGATAATGACCATTCACACAGGCTTTTATATGCTAAACAAGAATGACATTATCATACTCACACAGTGGCTTACATGTTTGTGTTATTTTTTTGGCGGCTTAAAAAACGGGCCTTTGTAGGTGCTCTGGCAAATTTGCATATGAAAAGTTGTCAAGTATATCTCTTAGCACCTATGTGTGTACACAGAGCCACCTGCAATGACTGTTTAAATTCTTCCATAATACATTAAAACTGTGTAGAGATCAAAGGTTTTGTTTAAAGCTGATTTTGTTGCTAAAATGCTAAAAATATTGCTATGTTCGTTGTGCTACCGTGATTAAAATGCACACAAGTGTCATGTTTAAAACAAAACAAAAACTCTTAGAACACGCATTTATGCATTATTCTTTTATGCGTTTAATGAGCAGAATGAAACAGCAACATACACTCTTGTTGTTCCTATAATGTGAACTTGTGTACCAATATATGTGTGTGACCTTTGTGTTAATGCCAGGTTAAGTGCTAACATAAGGACTATGTTGTATCATTGTGTTGACCTTCAGCACTTTGGCTGACCTCAGTGACCTTTCTCATGGCCCATTTTAGACCCAACACATGTTAGACGCATCAGGACCAGACGTATTAATGTGTCAGTGAGCGAGTGAAATAGGGTTTTATGAGTTTGTGTGTGTGGGAAACGGTAGCTTGGGCGGTGGAGTCCACTGCTTGACGAACCCGGCAACCTGGCGTCGACTCCCTGCCACAGCTAACATCCGTTGGCGAATAACTAGACATGTTATGGGCCTACCCTAGGTTGATTCACATCAATTGGGTATGTGGTGCAGTGTGTGCACATTGGGGAGACAAAGGTGGCTATGGGTGGTTCTGCCACACCACCCCATCTCGCGTTCCGTGGTGACCTTGACAGGAGCTCGTTAATAGTACTTACCCCAAAATCTGCTAAGGCTACACGGGGGATCTTTGTCTTTGCACGAGTGCATGCACGGGTGTAAATGGGATGGGAAATGATCGTGGCTGCATGAGATGCACTTGTCCATCACAGCAGATGGAGCAGGAACACTCGAGCGCATAGCGTGTCAAAGCAGAAACCGAAGCGCAGATATCGCGTATCTCAAAGCTCCCAAGTAAAATGCCTTAATCATGGAAAAGTGAACCTTTGAGGCTGCGAAAATGCCAAGAATGCATTTTTTTGACAGTATAAAAGGTGCATTTTCATTCATATACATATATCAAGTGTCACGCGGCATTGATATATATCCTCCACGGTATCAACCCCATCGAGAAGTAAACACCAGTAAATTACATTAAATATTTACAGCTCACGTTTAAGCCTACTAAAAGTAAAAATATGGATTCTGAGGCGGACGCTTCGTCTGGACGTGTTTACAATGCTGAAGCCCCATTTGCGTTGCTTTCTTATTTTTCATGCGTAAGAATATCATTTGTTTATTGTTTTTTGTGTGTACAGATTTCTCTGTTTAATTTGGATTCAAACATATTTTGCCTTTTAAAATCATTTTTTTTTTACTCTCGAATGGTGGTTGTGTTAACAAAACATGTGTTTTTTCAGCGTCTGAACAGCCCCGTAAATGTAGTAATATATGATCATTTTTATACAAGCTACCAACCAGACATATAGCAGAACTTTGTTAGTTTTTAATGTGGAAGTTGTTTTAATTGTGCCGCCTGTCTTATCCCAGTCATTGATATATTATTCATGTTTGGGGGATATACTTAATGCTTAATCAGTGCACACACAGTTTTAAGAGTGTGGCTTTTGTAGGCACACATGTTTCATAATGGTTAAACGTTTGTTTAGATATTTTTTCTCTCTCTCATATTTCCAACAAAAAACGCAACGGATATAGTAGTAAAATTTTTACAACAGGGTCGTGTTCTGAAGAATAAAATATCAAGTCCAGCCGATGTCTATCAGTTGGATCAATAATCATTGAATTCAGATTAAACTGTAAACGTGAGAAGTGTTCGTTTCACGATCATTAGGGATCATCTGAATTCATAATAAATTACCCCAATTATAGATAACTTAATCTTAACGCCCGCAACCACATTTACTTTCTCTGCCCTGAAGAAAATGATAAACACTTCCAGTAGTTTTGGAAAGCTGTGTTGTGTTAAGGTTATCACACTGGTGTTGCCTGTTAATTTCGATCTACCGGCACAGCGGTTGAAACAAAGTACACATTTCTTAAGCTCCCACTGTCTGTCCATCCAGCATTATAAATTGGTACACCATAGTTAGTCAATGGGGTAAATCGTGGGTACTCCCTCCTCTTCCGAAACATTGAGAGGGGGTTCTGTAGAGCTGCCTCTAGTGAAGACCCTTCTGTTAGCAGTGGCGTAAGAGGGTCATTGCAGGGTTGCACCTTTACCATTACATAATTTACGAAAGTGGCCTCAAGCATTTTGACAGAAATATGAAAGCCAAAGCCATAATGTAGCATACATGCAGTATACCTTGTGTAATACACGATAATCGTATGTCATTGTACATGCCATCACGCACGGTACATATGCCATTACATTAAACTAGGTGGCTCTCTGCAGATGGCTTTGTATTAAAGTAGTCTATTCATCATCTCATAATTGCTCCTCTGGCCTCTTTGAAAATTGGGGCATAAAAAAGCGTGTATTTAAAGCGTAACATGTAAATAGCGCATTAGATTTAGAGGTTATATTCCACAGATAAGTTTTTCATCCATAATTTTTAGAATTATTTAAACATTGGGTGGCTTACACTCACCCTGAAAAGTATTTTTTCATGGTGAATTAATGCTAGGCCTTCATTGCTCGAGTATGCAAATTTGTGCTTTCATGGTAATAGTTTAGGGACTGGATTTGTCCTCTCTGCACCACTATAATGCGGCCTTATTTTCTCGACCCAATTTCCGAATCTCAATTATTCTGGGCAGCGAGGGCTCGCATTCTAACAAATTAATTAGGGAAGGTGTGAGTGAAATTACAGAATACTCCCAGGAAACCTCTCTCTGATGAAGGAACTTGGCAATTTTGACACATAGAATTTGCTCCGCCTATTTTAACGATTCTCATTTGGGTGAATTCCGCGGCTTAGAGTTAGTCTAAAATTGGCTATGGCCTGACCTAGATTTTTGCTGTTAACTACTTCGTGTATTTGCCTGTAATTACCTATGCCTTTTTAACACTATATTGAAGTGCGTTGTAAGGGTGGGTGGGGAAGGGGGGCGGTTACAAAGCAATAGAGGACATGATTTTAAACCGCCAAAGATTTGCAGAGGAAGAGGAGCGATTTAACAATGGATGGAGATGCTAAAAAAAGACTGCATTCACAGAACTTTCGAAAAGAAATCCGAAAAGAATGAGAAACGACAGCCAATTTTTGAAATGTATGAATTGCTTCAGTCGTAAAGCTTCGTATCACTTCTTAAAGTGTGCATTGTGTAGCATAATAAAGCCACATACGTGTTGTTTTGAAGTTGGGGCCCCAAAACTGGTAAATCTCAGCCTCAAAGATAGGGAGTATGAAACATACCCTCAAGCTGTAGATTGAACTCTCTAATGCACCCATGAAGGTGGGTCAGTGGGCTCAGTCTTTCATTCAAAAGACGTTATGCTTTATGTTGCTGTGCCCACCTCGAATTGCTCAGGGCTAGGATTGTGTTTCAAACTAGTGAACCCTGCAATCGGAGGCAAGTGCATTGCCTCTGAGCCCTCCTGCGGTCCTGTGATGCTACGGTGTGTATCTGCTTTTAGCAGGGAGAGGGCTAAAGTGGGGCTGTCCTGATGCATCCACAAAAAACCAATGCGAGTCTGAACAAATCTTATTCATTGCCCATGGGCAGTATCGCCAAAGCTTAGCGCTAACATTAAACAAAACAACATTTCACAGGAAAAAAAAAAATACATGAAAACAAATGGAAAAATAACCCACTACTGAAATGTGCACTGTTGTAAGAACGTAGTTTGACATTTATGTTCTGACATTATTCGTTAAAAATTAGCATAAGCACATTTGAAGTGAAGCAAATGTGCGGTAATGTTTTAAAATATTCCCGTCAAAACAATTCTGGCAACAAATCATCATTGGCGCTGACGATACTGGTTTCATCGCTTCAAGAACGCGTTTCAAAGGCCGCTTTTTTGTGTTGAAAGTCTTCTCGAATTCTGCAGACCTAGATTTGTAAAGCTTAAAAATAAACACTGCCTCAGTTTGCGTCTGTAAAGCAGCAAAGCACACCATTTCAACCGAGTAGCTCGAGTAAGGCCGGTTACATTTTATGGACTCTCAAGTTACGAAATATTATACTAATTTGCGCAACGAGTAGGGTACTGAGAACAATTACAGCAGGAACCTGATATAATATCGATGCTTTGGTTACATTTCCCAGAACATTTTTTCTTTAAGTGATTTTTATATCGAAATAGAGACTATGTTTAAATTCATTTACATGGGACAAATGATAGCTCTCTTTAAATTTCAACTTCATTACCAGTGTATACCTTTAACTGCTTAAATGAATCAAATGCTCATAGGTTGTATCATCCTACTAATGTCATTGAATGCACGCTTGCTAAGCAATAATTTGCGCTGTGACTAGGTGTTTAAGGATTATGTTTCTATTCATATCAGTGAAGATATGTATGATCTTCTTCTTTGTGATTTTTCGAAGCACGATGGTCAGCTTCTAGACATCGTCTTTCAGCTCAGCTTCAAAGTGTTTGGTAGAATTCGCAGGCAACACCAAGTATTATTACCTGACAGGGATCGCGACGTGAACGCTTCTACCTTGACCCCCATATGTATGATAATACTTATCATTATAAGTACATGCTTAATTCTGTACAGGGTCGTACGGGACCGAAGCCTATCCCAGCAAACACAGGCCGAAAGGCCAGGCTATACCTATGATGGGACGCCAGTACATCGCCGGGCACTGGGAGCAATTTAATAAGGCCAATTAACCTAGGCAGCTTGTCTTTGGACGGTGGGAAGAAACCAGAGTACCCAGCTAAAATCCACGCGGACACGGGGAAAACATGCAAACTCCACACAGAAAGGCACCCAAGCCGGGAATCAAACTGGGGACTCTTCCTGCTGTGAAGCGGCATTGTTACCCACTGTGCCGTCCACTTAGATAGATGTTTATTACAGCTTAAAAAAATACCCAGTGAGCTTGCAAGCTCCGATAGCGGGAATCCTGTGATACAACAAACCTATAAAATAACCAACATAAACATAATTGACCTGACTAAATCGCCCCTGGTGCCCTGAGATGTTATAATTTTCTTCTCCCTCTCAACTGAACAACTGTTAAACAGAGCTACACAGCTCAACGGTTTCTCCTAGCTTATATAAAACCGAGTCACTTGGAATGCTTCACAATCTCGTCACCTGCATTGCTTCTATAATGACGAACGAACTAATGCATGGGCACACACAGACACCCAATTGTGGTAAAAAAAATACATCAGTATGCAGGGCGTGGTGATGAAAAGATTTTACAATAACACATTTTTGGTTCCGTTTTTTCCATTAAAAATACTTTGCGGACCAAACTTTATTCCATCTAAGACGTGTACTGATCCTCCCTAAATGCTGTGTTTTGTATGTTACAGTGTGGTAGTATACTGTAATTACAAACAAAATAGTGGAATGTATTCCTGAAGTAGGCCTTAAATAAACATTAGGCACCGTTGTTGAGCGTTGTGTTTAAATAAAAGAACATTGGAGAGCTAAAAAATCTCTCCAATGTGTTTCCGTGTGGTACCATGTTTTGTTCCGCATGATATCCGGCATTTTTCTCCACATGCTGGGAGCTTCTTTAGGAATCGCCAAACAACCCGCAAGTACAGCCAGAAAACACATCCTCGAGCCATACAGTGTCACCGCAACAATCTATAATAATAATAGCATTTTATAGAGCGCCTTTCACCTGAGGGTCACAAAGCTCTGCACAAGGGCCGCGGAGAGAACGGCATGTCAACAACGACAGAAAAAAAACTAATAAAAACCAAAGCAACAAAAATGTAATGATTAAGGCTCCTTCGAATACACCGAAAAGGTCGTGAAACTGATCTACACAGTTGTGATATTCTTTTTATGAAGTCGAATAAAAAATAAATAAGTGGAGATACAATAGAAGGTATGCTTATTCAATTATGCAAACTGCTTCGCAACGGGGCATCATGAGTTTTAGGCAATATTTATTCTGTGTTGAACATTGCCCTGTTATGCAACCAGCAGTCGTTGTTTAAGAAGGCTCACTGTGCTGATGATACCTAAGAGGCCAAATACAGTGCTTAAACAAAATATTAATAAAGTCTGGAAGGCCATTTGGCCAAGCGGCTCTTTAACTTTGTTTTGCAGATACAAAAAGAACCATGTTTATCTTGTTAGCTCTTAAATACTGTGGAATACTGAAAATGTGAACATGACTGCTTTACCGTCGTTGTAAATGTTGCGCGCTCGCTCTCCAACATACGATGTGCTGAAGTAGTAAAGAATTGGCACGTTGTTTTCACGTGACAAACCTTACTAATTGGCTGTGCCGGGTGGAGGCGGGTTTACGACACTTATCATTTTTTACGTGACCCAACTCATAAAAAGGGATATACTAGCAGCGCTTTGTGACCCTCGGGTGAAAGGCGCTATATAAATTGAATTATTATTATTATTATTACTACGGATGACTGATTCATTGAAGATGTCATGTTTTATTGACACGCCATTGCATTGAGACACCACATACATCTAAACCGTATGTTTTCCCAATGATTAGCAGGAATATATGTCGGTCGTTCATGGCTAACATGAATCACAAAGTCAGAAAGCCCACGATTTTAAATGCCCTCATATTTAAATGTATAGGGCGCCTTGTGGAGCCTGGGAAAGCTTGTGTCTTTCACGCCGTTTACAAAACGTCGTAGAAATGTGTTTTTATTTTCCAGCATACAAACAATCATTTACATCCAATTAACAAGCAGTCTGCAATCTCAACACAGAAAAGAAAGCATTTTGCACGCGACAGACCCATAGGCTTGTCTTTGGGTTAATTGTTTGGAAGCATGCACAGCCATAAGTGCTAACATAATACACATTCGTATAACGCCTTTAATCCTGTGAAAGACCAGCGCGGGTTGCTGCCGTGGTGAAATGGTTAGCACTCTGGCAATCCAGAGGTATTCGCCTTGTTATCCCGGTACGGCAGTTTGAAGCAATCGGATAATTGTATCGCCTCTGTCCACCCAGGTGTGTAATTGTGTACTGCCACAGTTAGTCGATTTGCAGGTAGTGTTTTGTGGCGTCAAGAGTGATTACGGAGACATCTATGCAGTATGAAGGAGATGCATAAAATACCCCGAGAAGGGCTCTCTAGAGTTCCCTGTGACGGAGGTCCTTCCAGCAGCAGTGGCGTGAGCGAGCAATTGCAGGACCTGCACCTTTACCTTCACACCAGTCCATACACTAAGCAGTCAGAGCGGTAAAGCTGGCGCGAAACGAAATTGGTGAGCGGAGCAAAAACACAGTTTTTCAGGGGTTGACAAAAGGAATCCCTGTGATGCCACGGGTTCTACCATTTTATTTTTATTTTATTTAATTGTATTTGGAGAGTAAGCACAGCAGGGCACGGCTGCTCATTTCTCCAGCTCCCCACGCGCCCAAATAACAGACGCTCAGGTGAAGCTCTTGGCTCAATGCTGCCGTTATTCTAAATGGGCTTACAGCGGGGGAATGCGGCAGGCACAAGTGGAGCACAGCGTGCGGGCAGTGTGTGGCCGTTGCTCGTAAATTAGGGATGTAAGCAGCTCCTTGCGATCCGCACTCTGTCCGGAGGGGGTAGATCAATAGACCACATTATAGTGCATCAAAAAGTGTTGCTAAACCATCAGGCTCTGGGCAATAATGTGATTCCGCCTGATGTTGAATCTTCTCGCAGGTATGACAGTGGAACTGATTTGTTCGGTGGTCAAACTGCACCACTTTTACCTCGATGCCAAAGGCTCAGGAACTGAAATCATGAGTGTGACTTAAGAGGCAAAGGTGCGGTGTTGTAACCTCTTACTGCCGGGCGATAGACTTCCACTGGGAGGGAACATTAGAGAAGTACTTCTGGAAAGTATTTCGGCGTAGTCTTCCACGTTGGCCAGATGTCTTGGAATAGATGAAAATTACCCACACTTTGAGTCAACCACGCGTGACCTGCCGATCAAATGAAGTGTGGTGTAATCATCAATACTTCTAGGAGGACAGAGGTTTCAATGGCTGAATCAGGAGTTTCAAGCAGTGACGTTTGGTCTGCAAGTCCAGTGTACTCGCCTTTATTCCCCAGCACCACCTAAACGGCTCCTCAGCACTCTGTGTACAAGTAGGAAAACATTGATGTTTATGTTAGTAACACACTTGATAGTTTGAATCCATATCACCGCCATCATCACAGGCCATCACCTATAATACTGCTATGTGAGGACTTTCCAATGTGATTTTCACCACACGTGGTTTAGAGGTGGTAAATATATACCTTACCGCGCCACATGAACTGATCTCATCACTCTATCCTCTTGGTAATCGTCCTCCCTGATACCCTCTCTTCTTTTGGATTTCTGTCAGGGGGCACAGTGGCTCAGTGAGAATCGCTGTAGCCTCACAGCAAGAAATATCCGGGTTTGACTCCCGGCTTGTGTGCCTTTGTTTTGTGGAGTGTGCATGCTCTCTCTGTATCTGCGTGGGTTTTTGTTAGGGGCGTCAGTTTCCTCCGCCAGTTCAAAGACATGCTGCTGTCTAGGTACATTGTCCTGACTAAATTGCGCCCGGTGCCCTGAGATGTTGTAACTTACTTACCCATTCCCGCTGGACAACTGTCAAAAATAACTACATAGCCCAACCAGTGCCTTGCAGCTTAAATACAAACTGACTGACTGTGACGAGACTTTTAGTTGTCATTTCTTCTGGCGATCTCTCCTACAAAGGCCCTCTTTACTTTTCCAAACAGCACACATGATGTCACTCAATTGTGTGTGTTCCCTGACCCATGTGCTCCTCCGTGTAATTTCGGACGTGTACCTCTCCATGCTACTTTGTGCACTTTCCGGCTCGTATTTGATCCAAGACCCGCCTGGCAGGATCGACTGAATGGAAACTTTTCTCTTGTGCAGCTACATCAGTATGCTGCTTCTTTTCATTACCAACTTTAGCTTCCCAAAAGTGTCCCATCCTGCTGTTGTTTGCTTTATTATTTCATCCGTTTGATCTCATGCCACCTTCACATTTTCACCGTACGCATATATATTCCGCCATGTCTACGAGTGCTGTCGCAGCGAAACTATGTTTTTTTCGCAGATGCGTTGCCCGTGATCTTCTTCTTTACTTGTGTTCATCTTTAACGTGAATTTGTAAATGTCTTGTAAAGTAAAGTTGTTCAGTCGTTTCCTCTAACATATTGCAAACCCGAAAGATAATAACTTCACCACGAATACCCTTGATGAGAACTACCACGTTGTTTAAACTATCCTTTTAATTAGAGGTTCGTGCTACCATCTTGCCGCAGGGTCCAAATGTGACAAAAATCGCACCGCATATTAATTATTCATCTGGGATTACACATAGCAACATCACCCCTACTGTAAAGGCGCGGCAGTGCCTCCCTGATTAAGTGTCTTGAGACTCAGCGAGGTTTTCCTGGGAAAACAAGCAGAATATTAGTAATGAAAATAATAATCTGTTAAATAGTTCCTTCTCTGTAAATACATTTCTACTCGAGGTATTGAGGCTGTCGTTTGTGAGTGGATGCTTCTCTCAGTTGACGTAGAATAAAATGCCTGTCTCTAATTAATAACAGCCAGACATTAATTTTCCTCTTGCCGAAACTGCTTGGTATTATAATACTGTAGCATTGATGAAATGTAAGCATACAAACATTTTGCCAAAGTAACCAAAGAAATTCGATTTTTTTTTTCATCCATCTACGTTTAGGCACGATTGAGTTGCCTTTCACATAAACATATTTCATAATGGCACTTTGGAGCAGAAAGCCCCTTTTCTAATC
The DNA here is from genome assembly GCA_036362915.1 of Geotria australis. Classification (NCBI taxonomy): domain Eukaryota; kingdom Metazoa; phylum Chordata; class Hyperoartia; order Petromyzontiformes; family Geotriidae; genus Geotria; species Geotria australis. The sequence continues at coordinate 5,353,524 of JAZEWU010000016.1, forward strand.
CTATAATTTGTATTGGCAATGTACTTCACAGATAATTTTTCCCCTCGTTTAATTATCTTAAATTATATTTAATTGTAATTCTTCTATTCGGATTGCTGCCGTGCGGTAACGATTAGCGAACTGGTCTTGCAACCCAAGTGTTGCTGGTTCGCTCTTCCAACGTGGCATTTTATGAAATGGGGAAAAGTTTATCAAATCCGCTTACCTCTGTCCACTCCGAGGTTTAATTGGTCGTAAAATAGACATGATTGTCTGGTTGCACGTGGTGCGGTAAAGTGTGGGTAAGCCCACTTCATTTAATACATTTGGCCGAAGTGGAAGAGTAGATTAAAAAGTACCCGCTTGTGGGTACTTGTGAGGCAGGGTGGTGCAGTGGTAATATCCCCGCCTCACGGAAAAAAAGTCCTGCCCGAGGCAGTGCGATTCCTGGCACGGGGCGCCTTTCTGTGTGGAGTTTGTGTGTTCTCTCCCCCTGTTCTGCGTGGGTTTCCTCTGGGTTCTCTGGTATCCTCCCACAGACAATTGGCCGATAGCATTATAATACATAGGACGCAGTGTCTGGCAAATGTTGGCGCCAACTGCCTGCATGGCTGCCTTACCCCAGCCTCTCTGTGGTTTTCTTGCGCTCCAAAAAATATGTCTTGTCCTTGACCAGGCGTGGAATTCGCGCGCGTTACATATTGTATTTCTCAACCTTTCTGTCAATAGCAGTGTGCGCAAGGACATGCATTCCTGCACACTTACCTATTATCCACCCATCCATTTTCAGAAACCGATGAATCTTGTACAGGGTCGCGACGAGCCGGAGCCTATCCGGGCAGACACAGGGCGCAAGGCAGGGGAACACCGAGGATGGGACGCCAGTCCATCGCAGGGCGCCTGGGGAAATTTAGTCAGNNNNTCAGCTCACCTTGCTGAGCATAATTTAGAATATTATACACAGCGTTTCACTCTAACAAAAAGGTCTATGTTCTCAACGCTAAGTGTAAAATAACATCAATTAGCTGAAATTACAGTTGTGACCGGCAGGTGCTGGCGTTTTGGGGCTCAGTGTGGCATGCGTTGCCAGCTGGCTTTTGAAACTTGGAGGACCGAGCAGATGGTTGGTGTTTAATGGTCTGGTATGAGCACCATTTGCAGGAGCCACATTTGTTCAGTTTAAGTCATTCATTTCACGAGGTATGCGCCCGCTAGTTTAAAAGTCCGTGACCATGCTGTCCAGATCTGCCCGTGATAATCCAGCAGAGGCATGCGTATTACAAGAGACAGATTTGTTTTCGCTGTAAAGAATTACCCATCAGCACTTGTGTGTAATAGGTATAGTTTAATGAGCAGCACACTACGCATATCTCACGGAATAACAACAAAAGGTGGAAAGAATGGAATTACTCTTCTCATGGTCTCGTGCAGCTGCATTTTAAAGAAATACGACTTAAAACTTTGGATCCCAAAATAAGTCAACTTTGATAAAAGACTCTAGAAGATGCATCCAATGTTTTACCTTCTGTCGGTGATGTATTGAAAAAAGAATATTAATGTAGATAGAATCCCTCGACAAGGCAGCCACACAGATGTAGCTTTTGATGAGCAGGAGCTGATTAGACAGCCCAGGTATTGAGTTTCTCGGTGAATGGCAATGTGTGTGAAATAAGTGTTAGAGGGGTCAGCTGTCAGGTGACGTACAGTCTTATCTCATTCCTAAGGCATCACCAGGAAAAACCTGGGTCACTTACAATCCCCTTCCTGCAGGCAATCCATTACAGCTTTTTTTAATCTACCTTGCGTGGTGGCCCACATAGGGTGCTGTAATCTTTTGAATTCATTGTCTCCCGAGGCCATTGCAGCTGCCAGTGCCCCTAGGTGTAGGTAGCAGGTCCAATTTTATTGATGGGGTGGGAGGTAGCTTGCCTTGTGAGGAGTTTACAGATGGGCAAGGCCAGAAGCGCCGCTTTGAATTGCAGCGATGTTCAGCAGCATTGCATCTGCACTCATACATATGTAATGCCTGCTTATGCACTTGGATTAAAACGAGATTCCAATAAAGGCTGCATTCCAAAAAAAATGTTATTTCTGTAATAACGTGTTTAAAATTACACCTGTGCTAATATAATTTCTGTGGTTACTTTGTAATCATCACGTTGGTTACATCTTAATTCCAATGCTTATCAGGCTAGCCTGCAAATAAAGCGTACAAAGCAAATCAAACGAACACAAAACCCCGTGATGGATTATTATAAAAGAGATGATTCTGCAATTGATTAAAAAAATCAAACGAGAACAGCACAATATATAACAATCAGGAGCGCTTGAGGGTTTCGAAAATTATTCATTGATATACCTTAAAATGTTACAAATCCAATCTGTGTATATATAAGTAGCTATATCTCGTATGTACAAAAATCATCAGATTCACTTATTTATAAGAAAGTCACATATTTTTAGAACAATTGTACTGCAAAATACAAAATCTGTATATTGCTTATGAAGACGTACTCTGTAAAATATACCATGCTTAACTGGATTACCATCTGGAGTTAAACTGGAATTGATTGAAAATAGATTTTTACAATTAGTTTTAACACACCTCTTACAAAGAAACATCACTAACTCACAAAGTGTACATTATCGCGCCCCCCCTGGCCTGTGGAACGCGCCGATTGCGATCATCAGTACATGTAAAATGGAATGACACATTTGACATTTTATGAATACATCAAAACGACTTTAATTGTGTTATTTTACAGTTCTGAGTTGGCCATATTTGAGTAATAATCCAGCTGGGACACATTTTTTGAAATCCTCGTGATTCTGCAACACCGGTAAAGAAGGTTATAGAGGTCGCGTGTCATTTGTCAGAAAATCATCGCGAGAATAAGCTATTTATTCATAGTGTCACACTGGAACCGTCTTTTTAGAGAAGGAAAGGGTTGATGCGGCTGATGGCTTCGGGAAAATCAATGTTTGAAATGGGATAATAATGGCCCAATGTCTGAGGTTCCCCTGTGAACCTGGTCCAGCACTGAACAGGTAATAGACTCCAGAGGAGACCATCATGTTTCAATATTGACAGGGGGGGGGGGGTGGAGTCCATGCTGCTTTCATATCCTTGGCAATCCTCTTGGCCACAAAGTCTTCTAATAGCTTGCTCGACACCAGCCTTAGAGAGATGGGCTATTGTTGGTCACACATCTGTACCGCCTGCTGTTTAGGGACCGTGGTGAATTAAGCTTCTTTTCCAAACACAAGACAAGCACCCCTTTGTCAGGGACGTGTTACAGATATGAGTGAGGAGGTTGAGCAGCTCCATGGTGACTGATATTCCCCCCCCCGATCCTCCACTTCATTGCCTTGATGGGTGTCTTTCCCCCCTGGTTACTGTGTCGGCTGTCACTAGGAGGCGCACTTTGTTCCACACCTACGTGACAATGCTCAGCACAGTGGTGGGAAAGGCATTAACTCTTTAATCCCCAAAGTGCTGAGCACAGGGATTAATATAAAATTATGGCAAAGCAGCTTTGGAAATGTTTTTTCTCTCTCTCTCTCTCCTTAGCAGTAACTACAATGTGCAGCTGTGATTAAAGTCAACGCGTGAATTGGAATGTTAACCGCTCTACGGTATTTTTTTGTTCAATAAGCCGTGCACAGGCTCCAGCATGTTGGATTGTAAATATTAGAGTTATTACTGGTGTAATGCATTCATTTGTGCGTGCGCTTACGCAATACGAACACGAAACACTTTTCCACTGCAGCGGCTAGATTTGTCACAATGGGAATTTATTCTAATGTGCCGCTCTCTCCCGTGTTTTGGGTGGAATAACGACAACATTTTAACCGCTGCCAATAAAACCTTGGACGATTGGCCGCTCGCTCAAAGAACAAAACACGGTTTTGCCCAAAGCGCAGTCTTCAGAAGTGTGCAGAATGAAGACACAGAAAAAAAAGCACCCTCGGAGAGGGCAAATGCATTAATTAGACTCATTAGCATACATTATAAATTCCACCCATTATGAATACTGCAAGGACCATCAGCTCTCATCAGCCACTGCAGCAGATGAAAACTTTGTGCTGTCAGTGTTGTCACAAGCAATCTGGGTAGTCACGCCTGGGTGTCGGGTCAGTCGGGGCTTGGAGAGCAAGACTTGCTGAGGGGATCGGCACACATAGGAATGCTAATGAGGCAACCTCTAACCTTGCAACCACCCCCACCCAGGTCCAGGCATACCCCAACCCTGTTCCCTCCCTCTCTTTCATGTGAACAAAAATGTTTAAATAGGTGCCAAAGACATTCAACTTCAGAAGGTTTTGCTAAGCCCGTGTTTGGCCCAATCCTTTGAGGGATGGCATGGTGTGTTGGGCTTTTTAGTGTCACAACAAAGCAGACGTGACCTTGTATGTCAATGATGAACCATATTGGAAGAGGGGTGGGGAGGTTTAAAAGCAGGTAAAAATTGCGTAAATGTGCCTTACCTTCGCGATTAAAACATGACATTGTTTTAACTGCTTCCAGAATAAAAACGGTTTTAAAGGAAATCAATCGGTGATGGTTATGGTTCTGATAATTGTAATTCATCTTTATTGCGTAGTCTCATCACAGTCCCGTAGGAGATACGTCTTTTAACTAGGTTATTTTATACCAGGTAAAAAAGTAAAAAAAAAATACCAGTCAGGTTTTTTTAATAGCATCGCAATTACATTTCTGATATTGTAAGATAACGTTTAATCTGAAATTGCGGGTTGTCATGCGTTCGAAAAGGGGTCAAACAGTGAAAAGATGGAGTCACTCTGTATTGAAGAGATTTTCTTTGGCGTGATTTGAAACCGACTTCTGTGTTGTGTGTGTGTGCTCTTGTGGAGAGCTGAAGTGTAGCTCTAGTGTAGCAGCTAGCGAGCCGCCAGCTGCTACACCGTTCCATTTACGCACACAGCCAATGCCAGTGATGATTATCTGAACCGGTCCTGGGGCTCCCCTAGGTCGACTCAGCCTGAAATTAGTACCCGGTGTGACGCGTGAACATCACCACTAATTTCAGGTGGCCGGGCGTGAAACTGGCCACCGGCAGCCCTCTTGTGCCTTGCTGGCCGTCATAGCTGCTAACAGCACTTGCCCCAACAGCCTGTGAAGGTTATATGGGGCATATTTGTTTTTGCCTTGAGAGTTACATCTCTAAAGTGCTTCCACACATCGCAACAAAGTCCACCGCAGTTTAATAAACCGTCTGCAGGGAAAAGTTCACATCTTTGATAAAAGCAGGCCTCCCTTAATAAAGTGAAATCCTGGGGGAATAGGATGGAAGCTGTTATTGATGACCTATTGAGCAGGAAAAGCTTTAAAATATTAAATATCCTACAAGGCACAAACTATTTTAATTTTTATTTCTTCTGCGTCGGTGACTGCTTTGTCCTTTGTCTAGATTTTTTAAACATTTATGGAAGTTTTAAACAGTTGTCTTTTCATACCAATCCCAAGGTTGTTAAATTTTAACGCCAATATAGATTATATGCCACGGATAAAATGTACTGCGTTTCTGGATTTATTTAGATTTTAAAAAATCAAGTATATATTTTCATGAAACGCGATGAACCAATATAACACATTGATAATCTTGGGTTGTACGTGTAAAACAATTAAATGTGCATGAGTATAATATAGATTAATAACTTAAACAGAACATACTGTATAAAGGATATGAACTTTTTTATGTATAATTCATAATTACATAAATGGCCCTCAAATTAATTTCTGTGACGACTGCACAAACCAAATCATTAATAATATAACGGATAGGCGCTAGGTGGACTGCACGGTGGAGTGCAAGAATGTGGAGTTTGCCACACGCAATTGTACCAGTTCCCTTAGTCACATGTGTTGATAGTGGGTGTAAGAGAATTGCCCTCAAGAGCTGCTCATTCGGGATAGCCGTGTCGAGCGTTCCTCCACTCTCCCTCGCGACGTTTTGCCTCCCACGTCGGAGGTATCATCAGCGAAATGTCACGAAGGAGAGAGGAGGAACGCTCGACACGGCTATCCCGAATGAGCAGCTCTTGAGAGCAATTCTCTTACACCCGCTATCAGAACCACTGCATCTGGCCAACTCCACGTTCTCGCACTCCCCCGTTGCAGCCCACCGACCGCCCACCCGCTACATTATTAATGTTATGGCGTGCGTGCGGTCGTCAAAGAAATTAATTCGAGGGCCATTTATGCAACGCTGAATTCTACAAAAAAAAGTTAATATCTTTTATACAGTGAAAACCTACATCTATAATAATAATAATAATTCAATTTATATAGCGCCTTTCACCCGAGGGTCACAAAGCGAGTGTAAGGTTTAGAGCCGCCATTCTCATCCGATGGGTCACGACCCATCAGTGGGCCGCGAACGCCACCTAGTGGTCCGTGGAGACCAGGCCCGAGTGGGCCTTGAGGTCCAGAAGGTTGAGAACCCCTGGTTGAGAGTGATGATAGATAAGAACTCTCCTACCCTGTACGATAACCTCGCACCCCTACTTGCGACACTCCCCCTTTCCCATCCCTCTCATACCCCCTCTTGCACCAAAGCCCATAATGAGTTGCCTGTTTCCCTGCCTAGGGCTTCCCTAAGGCACATGCATGCATTATTCAACACTTATTTAAATAAAGTTGGCTTCAAAGTAATTTGCATTTTTAAACTTTTTTTTCACACCAATCTTCTGAGTTTATTGCGAGCAATGTAATTAATGGCTGCTCGCAGCGTTTTTCAAAATCCTTGTAAATAATTGTATTTGCATTGAGCCAACACGAATTTCCGCGCATTGGATGTTGTGTTTCTCCTATTATAATTTCAGCAGAGCAGGCAAGACATTTAATATTGTTAAGGGTAGCCACGAGGGAGATTGAAATGTATTCCAAAATATTAATTTGTTTTGACAGTTTTTCCATGTATTCACAGAAAGTTGAATCGCGTGTTTGTCGACATTAAATGACTCCTTCTGCGCCGAGGAAAAAATACAGATGAGTAGTAAATTAGTCGCTATGTATAGCTTGATGTTCAATTAGAAAGGATTAACGCAATTGTTACGGTACAATACCGTGCACCTACCGGCAATATTTCGGTAGGTTTTAGATCAAGCATGCATGCATAACTCGATCGCTATTGCCTAAAACTGTATTCGTTGACGAAAAGGGACAATTGATGGTTGTTTTGAAATCTGTTTGTTCGCGATAACCATGTCGAGCACTCTCTCTCCTTCGCGATGTTTCGCCTCCCACGTTGGAGGCATCTTCAGGCGTTGAGTGTTCTGTGCGCTCGACACGGCTATCCCGAAAGAACAGCTTTGAAAAGCGACCATCATGAATCGAGCCGTGAAAACCTACATCGGTTCAAAAAGGACAATTATCAGCAATAACGCGCGATCTCTGATCACCAGGTTCACATGGTGGGCTGCTGGCTCTTGTGGCTTACAATACAGCCCTGACAAGAAGAAAAACCCCACATAAATCCTCTTGATCTGCACCTGTTCATCGTTGTCACAATTCATCATTGTCTCGGTCAAGGCTGGCTTTTGTTTCCTATTAGTCCATCCATTGGGAACATTTTCTCTGTTCTCTAGGGCTTTTTCGCTTTGCCTTATCACAAGCCTGTTTCTCAATATATAATACCCTGCAGCCATCAGGACCAGTTGTTATAAAGTCCCCCTTGAGTCTGACACAGCTTAATGTGAACACTTGAAGGTATAAGGTGGGAAATGAATTGTTGTTCGCGTATTTAATTTAATCCATGCTTGGCACATTGTGTGCGTTTCATTGCCTTTGAAGGAGGCGATGATGGGGAACGTCATCTTTAATGCAGAATGGTAATTACAAAGCGACACTAACTTAATAGCGCACTCTTTGCCACACTATCTTTTAAGTGTGTATGGATTTTAAATTTCACGTGGTAATGCCAGATAAGCAGCAATTCAAATTTACTGCATTCTCATTCCTGCTCGTGATAATGCATAGTATGATTAAACTCATTGTACGCTTGATGTGCATTCTGAGTGAATATATTAACATTTCACGCACATTCTTGCTCTGTTGAACTCTGGCATCATGTTTTGGCTCATGGAATTGCCCCGTGTACTTCAGTTAAATATTATGAATATCAAAATGAAGGTAATTAGTAATGAATGTCAGCTAAGACATACTTTCCAAGTTTGCGTATGCAGCAAAACTTCTTGATCTTACAATTGCTCTTCATGGCCCACTTTAACTTTATTTGTTTTTAAGCGAGGAAGGTAATTTACTCTTGCTAATGGATAGTGGATAACAACACAAGGACTGCGTGGGGATTCTCAGCGGTTTAGTGGCCAAAGACAAGACATTATGCAGATTTCAAGTGTGGACTTGACACTTAGGCAAAGTTCAAGCTCGCTCTTGCCATTCCACTACAGATCACTTTCGTTCATGGAATTTTCATTTGCAATTAAAGTGTACTTTTCAAATGCAACACTAATCCGCACATTTTCATCCACCGATATTAAAGTGTAATTTTCTGAGTATCCACCACAATTAAACTTTGTTTTCTCCCTAAGGAGTATTTTAATGGTCCTACATACACCCACACGAATACCTCGCCCAAGCTGACTTCTGATAAGCCAAGACCCCCATTATTGCATCGGGGTCAGCTGTTTGAATTTTCTTTCTCCTTTCTGTGGCTGTTCTCTCGTCACATTTTACTGGCCTCATTTCTAGTTCCTCTACAGCCTTCCTTCTCACCCTCGGTCAACTCCCTCTGTAGTTCTTCTGCACCATACCCGCCGTTGCCCAAGGTCTCATTGCATATTTTCGTCAATTCTAAGCAAATTTCCCAAACTATACGTGTGGCCTCCATTAAATATCTTGCCCGAGCCTACATACAAAACCCTGATTGAGATGTTAAACTTGACAGACGTCATTAAATTAAATCTAAGCTTCGTTCCTGGTAATGTGAAGGAAAAAAAATAGAATGGACGCTTATTACATGTGCCAAAAGTGCACCGGGGAGTTGAACTGAACTTAGGCACAGTGTTACTGATCATTCTCTTCTATTCATTTAGAGAGATTCTCCATGGGAAATAGAATTGGCAGTTTCAGTGAACTTTACTCTAATGTGAACTTGCTCTCTTTGTAAATGTGAACGGTTTCTTGTGAAGTGGGTTAATAGCGAATTTTCATTGGAATCCCTTCCATTCGACAGAGGGTAAACACTAATCCAATGTTCACATTCTTTTATACATTTGTGCGAACGGCACATGATGTGTGCGGCTGGCTAATTTAGGGACGATTGTTTGCGTATGGTCAATTGGTCCCATGCATGTGTAATGCACATCATGCTTTCAAATTGCTTTAAATGCAATATAAAACATTGGATCATATCATTAATGTTAAGGCGCTGTTCTGGAAATGATTCAGCCACTGAATCTTTGTCTTGTTTCCATTCAGCTTCCAGCACCGTGCTCGGAAATGATGTATTCATTGATTGGGTTTTTATATAAATATATTTTTGTACTGTGAGATTTGGCTTTCTTGAGTCATTAAAAATGTATGGTACACCTCTGGGTGGTATGCATGACTACTGTTGTGTTGACATGGGACATCTATGATATATCAGATATGGCATGTATTACGTAAATAAACGCTGAAAATCAAATGCGTAATTATGGAAACACAAAAAATGTAGTGTTGCTTTTTCCAACTGTTTTCAAAATTATCTCCTAGAGCTGGACATTTTCTGCAGGAAGCATATTCACCTCCCCTATTCCACCCATCCATTTTCAGAAACCGCTTACTCCTGTACAGGGTCGCGGTGAGCCGGAGCCTATCCCGACAGACACGGGGCGCAAGGCAGGGGAACACCAAGGATTGGACGCCAGTCCAATTATTATATGGGCGATTCCCATGTGAGGTCCTCACTTCAATTGCACGTGAATCTAACAGTGATACTGCCATGGAAGATTGATATAGTAAAATAGGATTTTGTAAATGTTCTATAGGGAATGTCCATCCATCCTTTTCTAAACCGCTTGTCCTGGTGAGGGTCGCGGTTATAGCGAATGTAGCTTACCTAATCATTGCTCATTCCAGCCAGCACAATGGTGATTCAGACAAGCACCAGGTAACCGGAACCACCAATGAAATGCCTTGCTGATGCCTTGTGTGATGGTATTGGTCCAATTCAATCAACAGAAACTGGTGTGACAATCAGAGAGGATGGCAAGCCCCACGGGGCCAAGCTAGCCTAGTGGGATTGCCATTGAAACATATGGCGATGCCTATGTAATGCATTCAATGGTGATTCTGGTCGATACCCAGCTGGCTGGTTAACAAATGGGGATGCGACTAATGCTGTTGAGACAGTTTGCGCTGATGAAACGCAGCTGAAGCAGTGGAGGAAATGGGGAAGAAAATGGGAAGCACTCACACTTACCATGTCCTTAACCAATATCGTGACGAAAGGATAAGTTCCAATGTCTGACAAGAAAGCACTCTTGATAGTTCTACGCAAGGCAGATGGAGACGTACAGGGATGCGCAAACGGTCGAGGTATCAAGCTGACAGGTCATACCCTGAAGCTGTGGGGAAAGGTGATGGAGAGAAGACTGAGAATGGAAGTAGAGATGAGAGAACCAGTTGGCTTCTTGCCAGTAAGGTTGATAACACGCATGATATTTCCATTTGAATGCTAATGAGAAAATACGCATAAACGTTATCTTTACATAATCTCAACGTTTTGTCGATCATTCTGCCTAACAAATATATAAGAAAGTGGTAAGCCTTCTTCGTCACGTGTTAGTGTGTGCTACTGGAGAAGGGCCATTGTCTGAAACGTCGCCTATGATATGATTATTTCTGTTAAGATAGAGTCATTGAGGGATGTGTTGAGTTTAAGTTATCTGTGCTCATACACCACTGCTAACGCAGTCCCACCAAATAATTATGATTCGCATACGTCCATCCAGAGAAGGCGCCTGAAAACAGTCGTTAGTGAATAATAATATAATTTTATATAGCGCCTTTCACCCGAGGGTCACAAAGCGCTGCACAAGTGCCGCGAAGAGGACGGCATGTCAACAACGAAATAAAAAAACAACCAATAAAAACCAAAGCAACAAAAAGTAAATGATTAAGGCTGCTTCGAATACACTGAAAGGTCGTGAAACTGGCAATCTTAAGAGCGGCAAAAATATGCCAGCGTCCCTTAAGATGGCCGTCACTTCCTTAAAGACAAACACGGAGGAAGACAGGGAGGGAGGGTGAGCGACAGGGAGAGACACAGGGACACAGAGACAGGAAGACAGAGAGACAGACACGAGGGGGAAACAACGCCCATCCAAATTAAACAATCAACATTGAAGCACAAGAACACACACATAGACACACGCTTAATAATCCTGTAGGCCATTGGTTCTTAACCTTTACTGCAGCCTGCACCCCTTTCGTTCTCAATATTTGTTCTCACACCCCTTAAATTAATATGAGTGTCTAAAAATGTCGGGTTCTCGAGACCGAGTTGGGAACCAAAGTCAAAGACAAGTACGCTAGACCACGGGCTTTCGTGAAAAAGTTCCCATGATTCCCCCAGGAAACTTCACCGTGGGATTAAAAGTGCATCAGGGTTCAGCACTAAGTCTCTTCCACTTTCTACTTGTCCAAGAGAACCTGACAAAAAGCCGTGAAGTTGGAGTATGATGAAAGCTGACGCGTTTCACTATCTAGGGTCCACTGTGCCAAGAGTGTGGTTGGACTGGACGTCCAAGAGAGGATCAATATGACAAGGCTGAAATGGAGAGAAATTAATGGATTGATGTGTGACAGATAGAGTCCGATACGGCTGAAGGTGAAAGTTCAAACGATGGCAGTCGGACTAGTATTGACATACGGATGATAGGGGTCTAAATGTGGGACTCCGGGGAGGTGAATCTGTTGAGCACCGTGGAAATGATGATGAGGAGGTTGATCGCAAGACTGGATTGGGTCTTTTTCAGAGAAGAGGGCAAATGAAGAGTTGGGCCAAGTCTAAGACAAGCGAAAAGAAAGTGACCCGACATTATAATAATATCCATCCATCCATTTTCTAAACCGCTTGTCCTGGTGAGGGTCGCGCATAGTCATTTAATTTTGAAGGTATTCATTCAAACAGACAACAACTCACAGGCGCGAGATAACCTGCAGAGGGGGTAGGGGGAGTCAAGCCACGCAGTTAGCCGGCGCCAACTTGCCAAACACTGCGTACTACATAATATGATGCTATCGGCCAATTAATTATTGATAGTTTATTGGTTCTGGGAGGAAACGGGATAACCTGGAGGAAACCCACGCAGAACAGGGGGAGAGAACACACAAACTCCACATAGAAAAGCGCCCGAGGCGGGAAGCAAACTGCCTCGGGCAGGAATTTCTTTTTTGTGAGGAGCAGATGTAACCCACTGCACCACCCTGCCACCCATGGCTAGGCCATGTCACGAGAAGGCAGGATACCACATTAATAAAAGGTCATGTACCTGGGATCACCAGGGAATAGAGCGAGAGGCAGGCCTCGAAAGAGGTGGTTTGAAGTTGTCATCCAGGATGTGAAGAACTGTGAAGTGGATGAGTAGATGATAATCCAGGACAGGTGTGGGTGCAAATCACAACTTCACATGAGTGGCAATACTTCAACAACAACAAAAAGAGAAGCAAATTGGAGAATGAAAACTGGAACGTACTGACGTAGGTTTTTTACGACTAGATGCATGATGGTTGTTTTTCAAAGCTATTCATTCGGCATAGCCGTGTCGATCGCTCGACACGGCTATCCCACAAGAACTGCTTTGAAAAGGCAAACTAATAACTCATTGTTGCAGACAATGACTGTAAATTAACTACTGATTTAAATTAATTACTATTAGCGTAAATTAATTGCTATCATGACACGGTGTTAATGATTGTGGTCAGTTTTTTTTTAAATCTATGCTCATGGAACACTAATTCCCCGCTTTTAATTACGCATTGCATTCTCAGCAAAGAGCCTTAAAAAGACTGAACGTACGGCTTGTTCATTTAACAAACAAGGGCTGGAGTATATCACAATGGTTAATGTACTGTGCTATGAATGCAGTGACCCGAGTTCAATTCCAGAATTCGACTAACACCAATCAATCGTGAGTGATAACCGAGGTATCCCTGGGCACCCTTCACCCCTCCGCTAACTCGCGCCCATCGTGTCGTGAATCATGGTCGAACAACATCAACTCGCATGACCCACACGACACGGGTAGGCCATTCGCCTTCGACCGTTCAGTCCACCCATTGTCAGAAACCGCTTTATCCTCTACACAGGTTGTGGTGAGCCAGAGCCTATCTCGGCAGACACCGGGCGCAAGGCATTACAGGGCACCGGCGGCAATTTAGTCCGCAGACTAATTAACCTATGCAGCAGTATTGCTTTGGGCTGTGGGAGGAAACCGGAGTGCCTGGCAAAAACCCACGCGAAATCGGGGAGAACATGCAAACTGCACACAGAAACGCAAGCGAGCCGGGATTCGAACCCGGGAACTTCTTGATGTGAGGCGGCAGCGCTACTCACAGCGCCATCGATCGTTACAATTAAACAAATATCGCGAATTCTTTCCGGTTTCTGATCGCGCCTAAACATTTTTAGCAGAACTTATTCCTCCCATTTCTCTGACACGTTGTTTGCGCTAAGAGCTACGGTGCCACCCGCCGATACTAGCTGCAGGACAGGCAGTCCCAACTCTGCGTGAAGCCTGCCTTGACTATAGGTTCAAATAACCCAAAGACGTGAGCTTTATGGGTATGAATGAAGGAGGCGGGATGGATTGCAGGCCGGAGGCCAAATTGCCATTGGGATTAAGTTGAGTAACAGAAATGTGGTGGATAACAGACAACTGCGCTTACGCGCGATCCCAGCTGGGGAAATGCACTCTACGAAGTCGACTCGTGGTATGAAGTTTTGGTTTTACACGTTGGTAAAATCTGTATGGACACACAGTATGTTACACATTTATACTTTGAATGATGAAACACACAATTCTTTAATGTATATGTGAATAAACGAATCTCCCTGAAATCTAAAATGGGTCATTATTACATAAACACAAGCATTGTCTTAATTGGCCAATAACATCGTAATATATCGGACGCAATGTCTGGCGAGTTGGGGCCGGCTTCTTCTTCTTTGCGATTCTTCCAAGCACGATGGTCAGCTTCTGGACATCGTTGTCTTTCAGCTCGGCCTCGAAGTGTTTGGTAGAATTCGCAGGCAATACCAAGTACTACCTCCCCCTCTGCAGGTTACCTCGCGCCTCTGAGTCGTTTTCTCTTTAAATGAAAACCTTCGCCATTAAATGAATATGCGGCACGCGTTATAAATTATATATATATTATTAATATTATGGGACATATTGTGGATTATAAATTACATTTGACTGGAACCATCTGTCTTACTCAGTGACCATTTGTTTGCTTACCCATCCCCGCTAGACAACTGTTATAAAGAGGAACATAGCTCAACTGTTCCTTCCAGCTTAAATACAAACTTACTGACTCCAATCTCTAACACTGGCTCTTACAGTATCTCTAACACTGGCTCCTATCTCTCACCCCTCACGGCTGGAGAGCTGTAAAAAATAGCTGCACAGCTCAACGCCTCCTTCCAGCTTAAATAAAAACTCACTGACTGACAAAAGGTTAAAATAGCTCAATAAACCCTGTAAAAATAGTGCCAATAATTTTCCTAAAAAGTTTGCCATTTAGTGATATATTGTCCAAAGAAGTTACCAAATATTTTGTCCCTGTGTCTACCGCATTGTAATTTATATTATTGTTTATTTTGATACAATCTTACTTTACCTTGGGAGATGGATGTTACACTGCTTAGTGACTGTATCATTCTTTAGATTTTCTGTTTAATTTCACAGGCAGTTACACAAAACAATAATCCATTGGCATACTTCATAAACAATTTAGACATCAGCACATAAGTTTAGAGGTGTTGTAAACTATTCTGTTCTAAAGCAACCTGAGGCCCAGCTTATTATTCTGCTGTTATGATTCGCTCTTTTCCAATTATTTGTGGACATCTGCATTATGTCCATTTAATGCCTCACCCCCTCACCTCAAAACCTTTCACTTCAAAACCTTTCCCCCCTTCTTCTCAACATCCAAGTGTCTGCTGACTACAACGCCACATTCTATACCCGAGTCTTTGAGTCGTTTCTTCAATTCCCTGCTCATTAATCAGACCAGCAGCACCTTCTTCATGCCAGATACCCATTTTTTTCATGGCAATGCTAATCCTGATGTAGTTTTAGCGTCTCCTGTTTTTTGTCAGAATACTTCTCAGATACTTAAACGTGTCTTACATTTTCCAGCTGTTGTTCATCATTATGATGTTCAGCCTTCTGCACACCTCTCCATAAGATTTTCAGAGTTTTGTTTCTGCATGTCTCTATTGACTTATAGTTGCGCCTTCAAAATATGTACACACGTAACAATGTTTGGTAGCATCATCAAGCGTCTGATGATGCTTCTAACATGGGAGGCGAAATGTCGCAAGGGAGAGAGAGCACTCGACACGGCTATCCCTAAATAACAGCTGTAAAGAGCAACCATCATGAATCGAGCCGTGAAAACCTACATCAGTACACACGTAACAATGTTTAGTAATGTCACAAACAAGACACTTCCGTGGAGTTTTCTCTGGCTTCTGCGACATTCCATTGTAGAGATGTACGACTAATCCTGGGCAAGAAGAAAGGGCTAAATCTTCTTCTTTGCGATTCTTCGAAGCACGATGGCTAGCTTCTGGACATCGTTGTCTTTCAGCTTGGCTTCGAAGTGTTTGGTAGAATTCGCAGGCAATACCAAGTACTACCTGACAAGGATCGCGACGTGAACGCTTCTACCTTGACCCCCAAGGGCTAAATAAAAGGTTCAAAGTGACAGTTTTTTTAACAATCCTGGCATGCTTTAAAACAAATGAAATCTCGTCATCTCTTGCTCACACGTTTTTTTTCCTAGTTGATGGAGACTGCGGATTCTCATTAGCTAGCGAGGAAGCTTGAGAAGGTTATTGAGAAGCTGAGAGTAAGAGTGAGTGAGCGAGCGAGCATGCGCGTGACGGAATGAGTCCTTCTTTAGGCTGATGTCGGAGCAGTGGATGAACTTGAGCGACACGAAGAAAGCCACGGAGCTCAGTGTGAGAACATGTCGAAGCTGGCAGAGCTGGCATTTGAACACCGAGGACCATCACAAGTGGCGGCTCCCGTCTGCCAGCTGGAGTATTAAATAAGGAATGAAGAAAACAACGTAAATGCATATATTTGAGTTTTATGAAAATTGTACCGATTTACAATTGCAGTTAAGAAAACTGCAATTGGGGTCAAAGCCCTATTCTCACGGTGTCATATGGCAACATTGCAAGTTTATGCTAACGTCAAAATCATGATTTTTCGAGAGTTTACATTTCTAATGTTATCAAGGTTGTGTCAAATGTGAAGCTGTTTTTTTATGCTTAAAAGTGCACAGTTAAGGGTTGCCGAATTAGAGTTAAAGTTAGATAAGGTAAGACTTTAATTAACATGCAAAACTAACGTTTAACTTATCTGCAGTGGCTTGGCTAATTGCAGAATATCCACGATTGCACTGGCAATACTATGTAACTATATTAATGATGGTAACAAAATATCTGAGAAAATGCTATCAAATTACACATTTACACATTGTGTTGAAAAATGTTTTCACTGCTCAATGTATGAGAGGCAGAACACTGCAAAGGAGAGAGGAGGAACGCTACACACAGCCATCCCAAAATAACTGCTCTTGAGAGCAATTATCACATGTACACATTATCATTCATTCTTTCAGTCATTGTCAGAAACCGCTTAATCCTGTAGAGGGTTGTGGTGAGCCGGAGCCTATCCCGGCAGACACAGGGCGCAAGGCAAGGCTGTACCTCGGATGGGATGCCGGTCCATCACAGGGCACCGAGGGACAATTTAGTCCGCAGGCCGATTAACCTATACAGCAGCATGTCTTTGGACTGTGGGGGGAAACCGGAGAAAGCCCACGCGGACCGGGGGAGAACGTGCAAACTTCACACAGAAAGGCACCCATGCTAGGATTCGAACCAGGGATTCTTGCTGTGAGGCGGCAGCGCTACTCACTGCACCACCGTGCCGCCCCATACACATTATCAACACAACATATTATCCTCTATCATTGCTGAACTTTGTTGGTTTATTGATACCAGATTATTGGTATTGCAATGTTAGTAAATATATATATATATATCAAATCTATCGCCGTGGATTCAGAATTTAAATTACAGCCAACGGAGACATAGCACATTCCAAGTCCACACACAATGCTCCTGAGTTTAATTTTTGGAGGCCGTGGGAATTCTTTGTGCTGGAAATGAAGAAAATTGATTGTTTTCTTATTTGTAGGTTCACAAAGTGTGTGACATGTTTTTTACGGCAAAGCTGCAGGTGTTTGGAGCAAAATCCTCTTACACTTTTGCTTTGCAGTGCCAATAATGCTGATTGGAGACCCGGGCTCACACAAAGATCCAGGGCTCAGGTCAAGTTTCTCTCCATATCCTGAATCAGACTTCAGAATGTGTAAATGACAAAAAAGGGCCCAAAGAATTTTCAAACTTGGATTAAGGTGTATGGAGGAAGTGAAGCGTGAGAATGCACGTGACCTGACCCCATCTGTAAATGAAGCAGCCCTCCCCCAGTACATAAACCCACCATCCTCCACGCATTCCACACAGTCTGAATTCACTCTAAAGAGCTAAACCTCCCAGAGCGCTGTTATTCCCTTGAGAAAAATGGATGGACGTCCCGCGGTCTCCTCTTTGGATTCCTGCTGAAGGCCGGCTGAAGGCGAGGCAGAGATTTAGTACTTGGACTTGTTACGTCTGAGCCTGGGGGGGCTACAGTTTGTCATTGGATCAAAACGTCTCTCTATTAAATATCGATGTAAAGTATGCGTTCGATCGTCTGCGAACGTTTGTTCTGTTTGTACGTTTGAAAAATGAAGCATAGCCGTTACTCGTACAATCTATTATTGTTTCGGAAAAGCAGTGATTAACTTTTAAAATCTAACTTTTATTGGAATATGCATAATTTTCAAAGTTCATACATCCGCTTGTTTAATTCATGTTAAATTAATGTAGCTTTTCCTACTATTATATCTTTCTTCACATTTTCTTTCCGTTAAATATGTATTCACTTTCCAAAGTCACTAATTGTTGCAGAAAGGAGGGCCCTGCAAGAAACGTTTGCTCATCCCAACTGATAAAATATGAAGCAGGTTTTTCAAAGTTACGACTAAATCCACCTGTAATAATTTGCATTGTTTTAAAATGGTAAAAAATTGTAAAATATGCTGAACATGAAACTTTAACTAAGACTGTTGAAACAATAATTAACTAAATGCGTTGGACTTTGCTGTCCTGTTGAGTGTATCTATAGGTAGCATCTTCTTAAAACAAAAAACAACCCCCTTAAAAGTATGCAGAATTTTTCGTCATTATTTATCCTTTGCGGCGGCGCTGACAAACATTTGATGTGTCGTTGCAAATAAATAATGACAAAGCCCAGAATATGTAATGGGCAAGAGAAGAATCAACAGAGACCTCGCAGTGGAGGCAGGGTTTGTTTACGAGGGGCGCCTGCTGCTGATGTGGATGGAGGCTGCGAACGCTAAGTGCGTCGCTTGTTTCCACCTGTCTGATGGCGTCTTGTCCCGCACTCCGTGTTTACATCCTGGGTGGCTTTCACGATGTGCTGGAAGCTGTCTCTGTCTCAAGTACTCCTCGTCATATGCCTCAGCTTCGGCCCTGCCTGATTCCCCCATTCTTGTGCCGTGCAGCCAAAGGAGAATCACCGACATTTGCACAAATCTCACCACATGGCAACGGCCAAAAGAGCTTCCCCCTCGTAAATTGGGAAGTCGGAATGATTACGAGTAAATATTTCTTTACTTGCGTTGAATCCAAGTGAGAGCTCGAGGTGCAGCAGAGTCTGTCAAGTCTATAGTTTATATCGTGATATTCTACAATCTTTCATATACAGTATTGATATTTACAAAGGCATTATCAAGCTTACTGATGAATGAAAACCATTTGAAGTGAAGTATTGATTGAAAATACTCAATACACATCTGTTTTATCAGGTAGCTACGCGCCATCGCATCCTGTGTGCCCACAGGAAACTATTCTATCCCGTCCATACAGTAATAGGTATCCTGTGGTGAGCTGTCAGAAACAATTACTTTTTATTTATATTCTGGCAATGGTTTGTACATATACCGTGACTTACAGCAGCACGCTTTTAAATATCCATCGCAATCTGCTCGTTGTACAGTGACGGTCATAACATCTGGAGAGCTAGCAAAATCTTCACGTTTTGAATTTGGTAATATGCATACACTGCGTTTGTATGATTTTAATTGTATTGATTTACGTATTAATGTTTTCGGGAAGCACCTTATAATACAAACAAGTGAATTATTTACATTGTCACATTTAATTGGGCTTGTCATTTTTTTATTGTACTTTAATAATAATGAGCGTTTTGTAGTCATGTAAAATGTCTGCAATACGATAATTGCTCTACGTAGCTGTTCTTTCGGGATAGCCGTGTCGCGTGTTCCTGCTCTGTCCTTCGCCATGTTTCACCTCCCCCGTTGGAGGAATCATAAGAACTCCGTCCCTTTAATTGTATTCTGATAACTTTACTTTCTATGTTTGAGCACAGGTATTAATTATAGTTTACTCTTCCAAGTAATTCCGTGATATGAATTAAACATTAAAAAATGTATATGGTAAGAGCATAGAAAAAGAAGCGATGTTAAAGTTTACTCAGATTATTCCTAAGGTCATAAAAGACTAAGCCACCTTCCACAAGTCTACCAAAATAACCTGAAGATTATGATACCAGCCACAGGTGAGGAGTTAAATTGATCGAGTTTTAAGATCCAGATGCTAATTGCCCCCCAAAAGACCTGAATGATGATCTATTCTCGAGGAACGTTAATAATTAAGCCCACGAAGCATACAAATAACCATCTTTATATGTGCTTTGGTGTTTATTATTTTTTGTCTGTCATGTGCAATGAAATAAACTACGTTTGCCTACATTGTTTGTCACGTCTTTTTAGATGGCACGAGATGTTTGATTGTTTCCTGGGTTTCATACAAACAAGGCAACATGTGTTATAGTTTTGTAGAGTAAAGGTCAATCATCGAATCCATTTAAATTCGCAGCACAAAATTTTCGTGGTATGTTAGATTGACCATAAGGTAGTATGATGAACATGCTAACAACACATTCGTACAGTATTATTGATTCTAATCTATAATTTTGGCAGTTGTTTGATTGATAACGTTTGGATTTTCGACAAAACGGTATCGTATTTGCATTATCATCTTGCTTTTACAAGACAGACTCCCAAACTGCCCAGTTCCATAAATAAATAATGCTTTTGCATTCTGACCACTTGTGGTCCCACAAGTCACATATATTTCCCTGGGTACTCTCCTTATACCCACGTACTTACACACTGTCTATTCCATTTTCTGATATGGTTTACACAAGGGCTGCGCCACAACAGAGCACACGAACAGGGGCGCACGTGACACTCAAGCGCTCACAGTAACACGACGTGTATTGGGAGCGTGCACACATCCCTGAAACAGTCAACCCAAGCATGATTAACACTTCTTAATATTCCCTCTATTAAAATGCGAGCGCTTGTAAGCATGTCTCAGCAGTCGTGAACATGAAAGCCGAGCGTTTGGATACGGCAACCCGCTGTGATCGCCCATCATTTATCATAAACTGCTGTAACCATCATTTCCCTTATTTGCATGCTATTACTAAATTGGTCTGAGAAGATTCATGGGATGACATCACCGGGTTGAAATCACCACTTTTTCGCTGGAAAATTGCATTGCTCCGATATTGAATTGCTTGAGAAGCGAAGAAAGGTGATATATAAGGTTTATTTATTTTTAAAATAGCCCTTTCCATTCTTTGATACCGTATATGTGCTTTAGGACACCTTTGGCTCGCACCAAATAAATCTGGGCCTGAATAACCTACAGCCTTCCAAAAATAATATTGTCTTCTGTGTGGGTCAGCTATGATGGCTGCTTGCCGAGATGGTGTTCCGAACCAGTGAAGCCACTCAGCTTTATACTGAATCACAAAACCAGAACCGGGATTTTGATTGGCAATTTTTTTCTTTCTGGC
>JAZEWU010000016.1:5374827-5403152 GCA_036362915.1 Geotria australis
CTAGAGAGAAAGGGGGAAAGAAATGCGGTTTCTTCTTTGCAAGCTCAAGGGCCACAATTACCGAAACGATGCTCCGCTGTGCCAAGAGGCCGTGCTTGGAATGGCAATCACCTGCTTAGGATGCCATTCACCTCCCGACCTCCCTCTCCAGAGCAGTGAACGCACACAAACCTGCACAAAGCTGCAGACACAGCGTGCGCAGACACATACCATGCTGGGTTGGCCCTCTTTGTGTCAGGAATTTGCCCAGTGCAAATTAGGAGCCTGCGGTCAGCCTATTTACCGCGCGCTCCTTTGTTGCATTGTGTTGAACAGACCCACCCCAAGAGCACCACCGCCACCAACCACCCTGCTGCTCTCCTTTTGCCTCCCTCGATAGTGGTTTTGAACAAACCCAGACTTTTATGGACACACAGGCAGGAAAGAAAATGTAATCTTCAATGCCCTAGTTACACATCAGTGGATCTATTTTACAAAGCTCAGAGCCAAATAAACTCTATTTTTACTGATTGCTAAGTTACGTGTATACGTTCTCAATAATAAGCTTTAGCATTTCCCAATGTCTTGGCCAAGGAGTTTTTGGCAAAATAAAATAATAATCTGCAGTGTGAGTAGGTCGCAATACAATTTGAATTCCCCAGCAAGATTAATCTTTTTTTGCATATTAAAAGAGTTTGATTATTAGTGTTCACTATCTGGAAAGATACTTTAATTATATTACAGGCGAGCAAAGTAGATTGCCACTTTGCATTTAACGTTCATTAAACAAGGCATTTAATACATGATTTTAAAAAAATCTTCTTGTTTTGGGAGCTGGTAAAAAAATTGAAAGCAATTTGTGATATCTTGGTCATAATTCTTACATTCTCTCATGAGGAGTATTTTTAACTTTTGGCTGTGTAATGTTTAAGGATTAAATACAGGTGATGGGAATGCTTCAGACAACGATGGCGTTGATCATATATTATCGTGTTGCCCACACAACATGGTGAAACCTGCACATTGGCTACAACCAAAACTCAGACGCCTAGTCATTTGAATGTCACAACTTGACTTTAAAGCAAGCAAAAAACGCAAAGAATAAGTTGTTCGGAAAATCTTGGCAGCCATTAGTCGTACTACTATTATTTGACAATACATCCCCACCTGCTCCCCCCGCCAACCCCCCCGACAAAAAAAATGATGGATACAGCTAGCAACGCTGGTAACCACTGAATTCTTTGGCTTTGGTACTTGATGAAACAGACCATCGCATGCGCTGCAGAAAGCCTGGCAGCTGGCGTTTTCCCTTTCCGTGCTTGTGAATAAGCTTGGCAGCTTCTGCTTTGGGGGCGAGGGATCGAACACATTTATGTAGTTTATCCACTTAAAACACTGTGTGCAAACAGAGTCATTAACTCACGATGTTTACCCATCACTTGCACATTCCTGCCCCGCTGCCTGCCCACTCCTTAGGTGTTTGCTGAGGCAGCGTTGCGGCTGGTTGCTGAGACTTCCTCCGGCTTGGGGAGATGAGGGAGGTTGTGGATATGGCAGAGGTGCGAGCGGGGTCAGGGGAGAAAAGGCAGAGGAATTATTAGATACGGATGGGTGAAAGGTTATAGGGCACGTATGAAAGGCCGTTTCCTTTAATGCCTCGGTTTTTTTTTTCTCGAGCATTGGTCACTAGATGTTGTTCACAGCTCCCAATATCTTGCGGATGTTTTTTTGGGAAAATGACCAAAATGAACCCGAGAGGCGCACGGCCGCTCGGTTTATTGCGATTGTCTTGCATCAAATGAGTTAATTATATCACAGCATGTGCTCTTCAGATTAATGACGCCCGTATAATTCTCTTGCACAATAAACTCATAAACAAACCCACTGGTGGCTTTGGTATGGTTCAGTCCTTGGATGCATTTTAAAAACCCCGTTTTCACATTGTACATTTTGTTTGCTTGAAAGTGTGCATATCAAAAGGCGCATGCAAGTGTTGTTTGAAACAAATTGTGTTTGTAATAAGCTTGCATAAGCAGAACTTCATTCTGTCTCCACAATTAAATAAAGAATATGTTCTCGGCCAACGGCCTTTTAGCTTTACAGACCAATATTATCCAGCCGAATTAGTTTAAACACACAAGCTCTCACGTTTAATGCAGCTTTTTGGCTATAGAAGAAAAAACAGCATTAAAAAAATGGCATGAATTCCAAAATCACTGGTTCTTAGTTGACATGAATTATTGCTACGTTACTAAAGAATATTTATATGTAGATTTCCACAGTTTTATACGAATAACTATTTGTAAAAAAAAGTAGATTAAAAAAATAAATGGAATTATTGCATGTGGGCAATAGCAATATGGCTTCCCTACTCCTGGGCAAATACACACAACATTATGTACCATCATACTGCGGTTCCTGCTCAAATTTAAATCTAGTGCCTTTCAGATGTATATCAGAGCAGCCAGGGGAATGTGGGCTTATTAAACAAAACAATCAAGGAAGAAAACACATGCATACTCATGAACGTATTCGGTTATTTACCTAGCGGTGCGGAAGCCTATGGGCGGCAGTCTGGAAAAAAAAAACAATTTGCATATGGTCTGTGTAAATTTAGCACATTTTGTAGAGGATAGGTGTTAGAAATGTTATACCAAATTGCCGCTCGTATTAGATCATCTTTTATGGGTGTTATCGTGACCCCGCGTTACAGACAGACAGGCGGTGGGCACCACTACCCACAGCAAGAAGGTTCCGAGTTCGATTCCCGGCTCGAGTGCTTTTCTATGCGGAGTTTGCATGTTCTCCCCGTGTCCACGAGGGTTTTCGCTGGGCACTCCAGTTTCCTCCCGTAGTCCCATTACATGCTGCCTAGGTTAATCGTCCTGACTAAATTTCCCCCGGTGCCCTGAGATGTTGTAACTTGCTTAACCCTTCTCACTGGGCAACTGTTCAAAAGAGTTACATATCTCAACAGTTTTTTTTTCCCGCTTAAATAAAAGCTGAGTGACTGATAATGATTCCAAACGTAGCCGGAAAGCGTCTGAAAAAAAAATTCGTTTCTACTGACAGTGCTTTGTTCAGTGCTTTAACTTTTTACATTTATGCACATGCCATGTCTTTGAATAATGTATTGTTTTTACCTTGTGTTTACACTTCCTTGAACAATATTTGTATAAATATTAATGTGATCATGTAAGTGCATCACAAAGGTGTGTCTTTTACATGATGTTTATGGAATGAGATTTTTTATAGTCATCTTGTGTCACTGTTGTCAACTTAAAGCGTCTCTTAAATATTATAATTACTGTTCCTATTCCTGACTTTCAAGACAGCTTTGCAATGCCCTTGCTGTAGCCCAGTTGGTGGCGTTATTGTAATCTGTAATGTGATGGTTGTAATTTGTAATGTGATGGTGGGAAGCATCATCAGGCTTGGGAGACGAAACGTCACGAGGGAGAGAGGGAGATCGCTCGACAAGGCTATCCCTAAAGAACAGCTCTTAAGAGCAACTATCATGAATCGAGCCGTGAAACCCTACATCAGAACAATCTGTAATGTGTTGTAAAATCCTGGGCAAATGTCAAAGCTTAAGGTGCAGGGCTGAAATGTCTTACCCATGCCACTGCTTATGGAAGGGCCTCGAATTTAGGGATCTCTTGAGGGCCCCTCTAGAAGGCATTTGTCCTCTTCTTCCACACCTCTTCTTGGCTGTCCAGACACATCCAACCTACTGATCGACTAAGAGGCAGGGAGACTTAAAATACTTGCCCATTGCTTCGGATGCTGCACTGGGGGATTGAACTTGGCCACCTTTGGATTGCAAGTCAAGTCTGCTAACCATTTCGTCATAGCAGCATCTCCCAAGTGCACATGTATTCTGGCCAAGTAAATTTCTTATAAATGAAAAGAGCCCATGATCCTGGTCAGGGTTCAATCTGCCCCAGGTTTTGCACTCCTTACTGTATTATTAATGTTTTGGTTTAATACAAGTTCATTGTTACATTTTAAAGGGCAGACGTTAAAAGACGAAAAACGGACTATCAGATATAATTATTTTACTGCCGAGTTGCACTGTTAATAATTAATTTTATGAACGTCATGGCAAAAGTAAGATTTTATGCCAGCCAAAAATAATGGCTATTGACCATTTCATAGTCAATTTAGCATCAGTCATTCTTTTGTGACCTATTTCAGCAAACCACAAACTATTGAATAGCGTAAAGTTAACTGTAATCTAAAATCAATGGTGGAGTCAATGAGAGTGAGATTCAGGGAATGCTTATGTACCTCACACTCCTAACGAAAAACATCAATATCGTAGGGGTTTTTTTCTGTCACTTAGAAATAATCAGCCTCTTTAATATTAATGCCGCACATTGTTATCTCATATTCGGCTGTGAATTGCTCTCAAAGAACATTATGTGGCGGTGGAATAATTAGGCAATTTTGCATGCAGTTAGATAATAATATTGCTCACCAACATTATGGCCCACGCTCATTTATTTCTTTAATTCGTTTTTTAAATTAATTTGCTTCTTTTTTTGCTTAAGTTTCCATATTCTGTTACAAAGAAAATATAACTGATATGTAATACCGTGGCCAGAGCACAGCTACAGAGTTGGCCACGGTCTTCTTACATATATAAACCTGGCTTGCAAAAAGTAATCACCAGTCGTTCATTTCAAGCATGTAAGAAAAATATGAGTTCAAAGCAGAATTCTGTCCCATAGATTCGCGGGTAAATGTAAAAAAAAATCAAGCAATGTTTACTTGTATTAAAATTCCTTTACAAAGTTAGTAATCTTATTTTGGGTTGTCTAAAAGTATGCGATAGTATATACAATGAAGTACAGGTGGCATTTCGTTCTTATATAATGGCACGTTTAATTTAAAAAACAAAAAAAATACTATATATTAATAATAATTGTGCAATGTACCTTGTCGGCACTTGGTGCTCAGACAAGGCCCCTTTGCAATTAGGATGCGAGAGTCTAAAGTGTCGTGACTTTCCGTCTCTGGCTGAATGTGAATTGCTTGTCTGGAGGAAGAAAAAGAAACGTACAGTATGTAGGCCACTTAAGTTGGGCAGTTATATTATATTTGAAATCTACTTTCAACAGAAAATAGTTTCGTATGACCAAAGACTAAGGTTGAGGTAGAAAAAAAACGTGTTTTTTTACATTGTGTGTTGACAAAAAACGTGTTTAATTCAACGTGGAGACATTACTTTACATTGCACTGATGTAAGTTTTCACGGCTCGATGCATGAGAATTGCTTTCCAAAGCTGTTCCTTCGGAATATCCGTATCTGTCTCAGAACGCCGGAGTCTCAGACCGCCTGAGGATTCCTCCAACGTGGGAGGCGAAACGTAGCGAAGGAGAGAGGTGGAGCGCTCGACACGGCTATCCCGAAAGAACAGCTTGTCAAAGCAGTTCTCGTTACTTTACATTATTTTACACTTATTCACTTGATGCAGGATATGCTATTTAATTACAATCCGCGAACAATCCGCTGCTGGATGAAAACCTCCATGAGCCATCATCACCCATCTCACACAGTCCTGTGATATGACCAGCCAGGTAGCAGCTGCATACGAGCTGATCTCATTACCGATCGGCTGATTTTTATCGGAGGACTTGCTTACGGGTATGTTTCTGTGTCTTGACTGCCCTGCCCCACACACACAATTTCCTTGTGCCATGCCACTGAAAGTGGCAACATATTTGAACAGTGTTTAATGGTTTTGTACGTCTGGTGGCTTATTGGGCACAGGCTTTGCCTAATTTTATTGGCATAGCTACGCGATATAATTTCCCAGCAGCCAGCTTGGAGGGGATGGCAGAGGCTCGTTGGTTGTTTGCATGCAAGACATCGCGCGGATTCCCCCAAGGTCTGGCCTAATGTACATGCAGTTCATGTTACCGAAAAGCCCTTCATGTTGTGCCTCGCGCCAGAGATGCAGAAATGGTGAATTAATGAATGTGGGTCTCAGTGGGGAGCCACACCCCTGATTGCCAAGCCGACACCACCTGTAATTACACCATATGTGCAACACCTTGCTAAGAATCGTTCTCTGGCTCCCTGCTGCCTTCCACCGCGTGTCCTTTTCGTTTGCCACCCCTTCATCACGCCATACCGTCGCCCCCTTCCCTCGCCAGGCCCTTCCAACTGTGACACCCCACTGCCCAGCTCTACACTGAGAAGGCGCGCACTGCACCTGTCATGGTTTCCCCATTTTATTTTCTCACCTAAGAGCAAACAAGGAATGATGTTCCTCCTACAAACCCTTGCAAGACTGTACAATTGTCATAATTCTCATGCCACAATCACGCGATTGTTGTTTCGTCTGCCCAAAGAACCTAATTGTGCTTTTCAAACTAACGCCGAAGAAACTCTGCGTCTGCAGTATCTCAACTCGTTAGGGAAATGCACTGCTTGTGTTAACCTTTCCCTGTGGTGATTGCTGTGATGGCTGTTGGAATCACATATCAAATTAGTTTTGGTCGGCTTCCAAGACAGGATGTATTGCCTCAGCTCATATGGGCTGGAATTATTTGTTTATATATATATATTTTGGTTTAACGCAAAACAACACTCTATCGGTCATCATGATAAATGTAAGAGAAATATTTCAAGTGAAAAATTGTAAAAAGAGGACAGTACAACACTTGCCAGCGGACTGCATTAGCTGCATTTTGCAAATGTATGCCTTTTCACCGATGTGTACTGTGATGCTCTATAATTTGTTTACATTTTGAAGTTCACGTGGCTGTTGCCGAGCCAGTGGCTGATGTAGCATGCGAGACCGTGATTGGTAGGGCTGAAGTGGGCAATTTTCAGATGTAATGTTAAATCACGTCTAAAATTGTACTTCCAAGGCATAAGTGTTTTACTCGGCATATGGACACATAGATGATTATTCATTAAGCTTGGCATTCTGCTTATACATCACCATCAGCCTCTATGTTTATGTTCGTAGATGTCGCCTGGCTTTTATCTTCCCGGCTCCCGTCTCGTCCAATCATGTCCTCTTTTTGTCGGGCTTCCTGCAGTCAGCCAGTTTTTTTTACTGAATCTGGAAGGAACCGTTGAGCTGTACGGCTCTTTTTAAACGTTCTTCAGCGGGGACAGGTAAGCAAATTGCAACATCTCAGGACACCGGGGACAACTTAGTCAGGACAATTAACCTAGGCAGCATGACTTTAGACTGTGGAAGGAAACCGGAGAATTCAGCAAAATCCCACGTGAACACGGGGAGAACACGCAAACTCCACACAGAGCCGGGAATTAAACACAGGGCCTTTTAACTTTGAGGCGGCAGTACTACCGACTGCACCACCTCGCCTCCCTCGACCTCCACCTATTTCCACATATTTCTCTCCGATCCGAGCTAATTACGCTTATTGCCGATTGTTATTGTGACCCTGAGTAAATCTTACGTGTACCCATTCTCTTAATTTCCCGCTTCCAGAGCAAGGTATTTTCTGCTGTAATAATGAACATCAACAACTTCAACAAAAACTGCACCATTTAATTTCTTACCAATAATGCAATTGGTACGCCAATACAAAAATCGCTATAGCGTAACATATTTATGCACAAATAAAATAAAAATAAGTGGTCTGGCGGACTTTAACAGGCATTGGCTTATGAACAGGAACCTTCGTAAGGGTAAAGAAAAATTGATGTTTGCTGATTGCTCTTCGGAGCTGTTCTTTCTTGATAGCCGTGTCGAGCGATCGTGCTGTCTCCCTCGCGATGTTTCGCCTCCTACGTTGGAACCCCTGATGATGCTTCCAACGTGGTAGCAACCATTATGAATCGAGCCGTGAAAAAACGTACATCGGTAAATTGATGTTTGTTTCAGGGCGGCTCCTCTCCGGAGTGTGTGGTGAGTGGGTGCCAACACAACGACACCCCCAGTGGCGAATGAACAGTGTGGTTGTTCCCCAGATCTCAGCATGAAAGTCCTTTGACACCACCATGGCAGCCACATCAGTTCCCATGTATTAAATTACTCCCTTTCTGGTATTAGCTCAGCGCCCTCCCCTGCTCCTTCACGCTCCTTAAGGAACAAAAGCAGGTAACAGATGTCTGCTTTTTGTGCGGCATTTTGTCTTTCCTGTTCTGCCTTTTATTTATTTAACTCGCCGTGTAAAGGTGCTGTCACTTGTAGAGCGAGACACATGGTCCTATTCACGGCGTCTCTTTTGCGCCACGATTCCTTCCCATTCATTGCGTTATTATGCTGCGATTTAGATATTTAGCTGCAGCGTACCGTCAACAGATTGAAACGCTAGGTGAGTGTTGTTATATTGTTATAATAGCGTTGCAAGTGAGGGGTGGAGGGAAGGCTCTCTGACAAGGCGGCTATTGTCATGTCTTTCATGGTTAGCTAATGTAACACATTTTCATCTAATTGGAAGGCAGTGGGGAATCAACAAATGCGACGCGCAAAATGTGTTAATGTGTGTTCGTTACATAATGGGATCGCGTAATGAAGAGAGGTCACACAACTGTTATTATTGTTGATATTTGGGTAAGACGGGGTAGTAATAGGTATTCAACTCATCAGCACTGATCTTCTTTGTGATTCTTCGAAGCGCGATGGTCAGCTTCTGGACATCGTTGTCTTTCGGCTCGGCTTCGAAGTGTTTGGTAGAATTCGCAGGCAACACCAAGTATTACTTGACAGGGCACTGATTATTCGTATTGACGGAGGGCGGTGTGTGTGTGGAGCTTGCATAGTTTGCACTGCCTTGCGCCCTATGTCTGCCGGGATAGGCTCCGGCTCACCGCGACCCTGTACAGGATTATGCGGTTTCTGACAATGTTTGGATGGAGGGCGGTGGCCGAGTGGATAGTGCCGCTATGCTATGATGCCTTAACACGCGGTGGTCGAGTCCCACCGCTGGGTAACATCAGCAGCGAGTGACATCTCAGCCGGACCAGGTGCACCTCCCTTCACCACCGTGCACTGAACCAGCGTGGTGAAGTATGGTCAAAGAAGCCCACGGCCAACGCGGTGTGGAGGTGCCTTCATCCAGCAGTGGATTGACAAAGTACCGCTGATCGTTGTTGTTTGGAACACAGGCATGTCGCGTGGGTGGAGAAAAGCTCTCGAATAAAATCAAGTACTGCCCGGTACTAAACTGAGATAACATTCACGGTTGACAACGTGATAAATATTAATGACGTGTCTCGGTGAGACAGCTCAACCCGATTTGTTAAACATATTGTGATTTATTTTTTTTGGTGGCATTTTCGAAGCTTTACGTTGTTTCCACGGATAGTGTTAAAGGTGAACATTCAATCAAGCACATAATTGTTCTTGCGGTCATTAGGCATGTACTCTGGCTCATTGTTGGGAGTGCTGTAGGGGCTTTCAGCACATACGCCAGGTGGAGGGGAACGTGTGCCGCATGCATTAATGCCGCACTGTTCACCACGGTCGTAGTGGCTTTTTTTTGTAAATGAGCGTGGAAAGGACTGAGGCGGGATGATTTCCCCAAAGGAGATAGTCACCCCGTGACCCTGACCCCCGTGACTCTGTGGTGTAGAGACGCTCAGGTCCTCTGTAAAGATTGGGGTGCAGCGACGCAGGGCAGATTCACTCCGTCCGTTTATGTATCATCGCAGATGTCTCAATCTGCTCACGGGAAAAGCCAAGCATACCTTGTGCGAATGAGCATATTACTCAAGTGCGTGTGTGTGTGTATACAGTGCGGGCGTTGACATGTTAGCACTCTTGGCCATCTGTGCCGTAATTGATGAAATATTAATTCCATGTTCAATTGTGCGGGGTGGTTAGTGCACCGCGCTCTGAACCCAAACACCCGGAGTTTGATTCCCGCCACTGCTAACATCAGTTGCATCGTCTGAATTGTCCCTGCGAGCCCCATCCACCGAGCCACACTGACCAGTACTGTGAAGTATAGTCACCCAATTTCCATCACTCACACGATGTGTGTGGCGAGGCCACCCTCGGCAAGCAGTATTGAACAACGCGTGCGTATACAAAATCCATGTTACGAGTGCAAAGCGCCATAGATTGGAGTCACAGTGAACGGGTATAGAGAGATCTCATGCAAATCATTGACCACCAATCTTGCATTCTAAACTGGCGCGTTGTCAAATAGTTGGCCCTGCATGCTTTTAAAGCCGGCTTCGCCTCATTATTCTAATAGCGAATGGTTTACCTCTGGTGAGGATTTGTGTGTTGACGAGATATGTTTCAGTGTTTAAGTACGTAGCTGACTGTTTCGCGCGTCTTGTGTGAATGTGCTGTAAGTTAACGTTCATGCGGTACTTGGTTGGCGTCGGGCAAAGCCCCCGGGTGTTAAATTATAATATTTTATTCAGAAATTCTTTCTACGAACCGCTTGCAGCCTCTCTCTTGGGTATGAAGGTTGATTATTTCTGCCATTCTGCCACTGTGGAGAGGTGTGAGTGCTGCAATTAGTTATAGCTGTCAGCTGGTCTCTGCAGCACATCAATTAATTTTTATGCCACTGGTTTCTAAGCTTAAACAGCACAGTTAGGATCGGCTAATGGTCCTATTAGACCAAATTGCAGGATTTACTGTTTGGAAGAATTAGTAAATAACATATAAAAGCAAAAAAAAAACTCAAAGCCTGCGAACATTTCTCACCTTATCTAATTGCAAAAGCCGTCTCGCTTATGTTCACAAATATATTTCTCTATGACAACTCGATGATGTCATGAAACCAACAAAACGCACCCTTTCTCCTCCGTTAGATAATCTGTGCCGTAATTGGTTTTAAGTATGTTAGCGCGTCTGAGATAATGAACTGCACTGGTCTAGCCACACAACCGGCACACCAGTTGCAACCCAACGCATGCCTGTCATGACGCTGCTTTTACTGCGTTAAACAAAAAAAAACCAACAACGGTATAGTTTTCGTGGAATGTAATACATTGTATGTTTCTATAAGCTTCACGTTAAAAAAGATTTGAAAAGTACTTTTATTCATAATTTGAATCACTCCCCTTCAATACATATTTCCGTTCTGGTACAAAACTATGAACAAAGGTGACCATTTTCCCCCAGCAGCCGAATTCAGTTTTCCATCTTTATATTTAAGATTCTGGTGCTTTGTTTTTAATGGCTGCAACGGATGAGAAAAAAAAATTTAGCAG
The DNA here is from genome assembly GCA_036362915.1 of Geotria australis. NCBI lineage: Eukaryota > Metazoa > Chordata > Hyperoartia > Petromyzontiformes > Geotriidae > Geotria > Geotria australis. The sequence continues at coordinate 5,385,971 of JAZEWU010000016.1, forward strand.
CATTGCAGTAAATGAAGCATAAATAATTTCGCATGATGTCTAATTAGCCGGACACTGTTCTGACTGCTCAATTGGAAAAAAACACACCAGATTGAAAATTGTGGGAAATATCTTTGCTGATTAACATTTCAATTATATTCTTTATTCGTGAACGAAATTCATTTTTTCCATCATTTGCTGTAACAATTGAATGAATTTTAATTAGACTTATTAAATAGAACAACTGCTGTAACAGGCCTCGTAGCATTTTGTCCTGTATATCATAACTGGGGAGCAATGATCTCAATGGTCTGGCTCCCTGCGCGCATAGACCACCTAAGTTCGATTCCCAGCCACACTGACCATTAGTGGCGAATGACATAATAAAATCGTACTGGGCCACATTTCATAAACTTCACCAACTGACTGACGTGGTGAAGTATGGTCAAACATCTCACGTGACCGGCATAGTGTGCAGGAGTCCATGGACAAAGGGTATAAAATATCATTGTTATTTTTAAACTGATGTAGGTTTTCACGGATTGATATATGAGAATTATTTTTCAAAGCTGTTTTTTTCGGGATAGCCATGTCGATAGTTCCCTCTCTTTCCTTTGCGACGTTTCGCCTCTCACGTTGGAGACACCTTCAGGTGTTCTGAGTGGTCAGTACTCAGGGAGTCATAACTCACTGAGAACTCTGAACACCTGAGGATGCCTCCAACGTGGGAGGCGAAATGTTGCAACGCAAAAAGAGGGAATGCTTTGGAAGCGATTCTCGTTATTTTATAGTTTTAATATGACCATTTGCATCTTTACGTTCGTTAGCATTTCAACATTTATGGCAGGGTTTACCATAGTAGTTAGTGTACTCAATTTCCAGTTGCTTAAATGTCAGTGTGTAACACTGTAAATTCATCTACAGGTCGCGTGGGGTGGGGTCTTCTTCTTTGCGATTCTTCGAAGCGCGATGGTTAAATTACAGTTTCCCATTTTCTTACACAGCCCCTTGCATTTTCATTGAATTCCGCAAGGTCTTTTGAGCTGCAGAGGTTCGGTAGTAGAGCACAGACAAGGCAGTGTTCCATAGTATGGTCTGCTTCTCCACATTCACAGGTGGTTGGGCCGGTCTTGTAGCCCCATCTGACCAAAGCATCTTTTGATCGTCCCGTTCTAATTCTCAGGCGGTTGAGTGTCTTCCACTGAATCCATGGTGCATCTGAGCCAGGAGGGAAGTCTTCAGCAGGTGGGATTCCCATGCCAGTTGCAGGAGGGTCACTCTGAAGCTTTTCCGTCCAGAGCTGGAGTCTGGTTTCCCCTCGAGATGTTGTTAGGGGCTGCACATGGCTGAGGAAGCTTCTTCTGGGGTGGGGTAAAGTGTGGGTACTACTAAATCTGGAAGAATAGGCCAGAATTACTCTCTAGAGGGGCTCCTTTTTATATGATGTATTATTTTTCAACAAAGTGGAACGGGGGAGGAAGGGGGGAAGGTTACAGGAAATGGTGGGGGTACAGGGATGGTAAGAAGGGGAACCCCTCCAGAAGGGCTCTTAAGAGTACCCTCTAGTTGAGCTCCTTCCACTAACAGTGGGTTAGCAGGAAATCGCAGGGCTTCACATGCACCTTAACCACCTTCTGTGTCAGTGCGAAAGCACGTGAGAGACAAACGATTTAACTAATTGCTGGTAACAGTAGGGTCTACATTCTTTAATGTCCTTGGGAAAGGAACGGTGGCTGCGGAAGAAACCTGTGTGGGTCAACAAACACTTTATTGGCCACACTTATTCAGCTGCATTAGCGATTACTGGTCGCACACGAGGGCACATGTCAGGAAATTGGGGTAAGTGCCTTGGCAAGAGGGCACTTTCTAGGGATTGGGGGACATTTGGCAAGCAACAGCAGTGGGCTTCAGCCCAGCCAGTGACTGGCCTCTGCATAGCTCTGATTACGACATGCCCTGATTATATGGTAAATTCTACACGTGAATATTTATACTTTGAAATGTCAGTTAGGCGGACTGTTTTCATCTTAAGTTGAGATGTTCATGTGTTGATTTTTAAGTAGGTCCCTTCCTTGTAAAAAAAATATTCACCGACTCGTTTTCCAACTAAATAATGAACCGTTATCTACTTTTGAAGTCAACATTTTAAACTGGAAATGTGGCTTTTTTAATTTAAGTAATGGAATAAAATATATAAATGCTGTTTCAGTCTTTTGGCAAATAAATAATAACATGTTAATGAGAAACAATGGTGAAGTGCTGTGGCATCAGATTCTTTGGTCATGACGATCTTGATCTGGAAATTATACATCACATTGTCAACGTTTTTCTGGATAAAGGCCTCTTCACCCTGTCATTTGTGTTTGACCGTATTTCACTACAATGACAGCATAAAATCGGTGACGATTTTAGTGAGGGTATGACCAGGCCACATTTCACTCAGCACCGTTATACGCGAACAGATACGGGGATCTGGCTGCTGGGTTCATAATGAAGTCTACTCACTACTCTGTAACGGTGCTAACCCCTTCAGATATCTATTATGGTGGAAAAAATCCCACTTTTCCATGGGTTGAAAATACAGAAAGGTGCTTGAAAATGTTATCTTTGTATGCCATCAAAGCCTTGCCATTGGGTTATATATAATAATAATTATATCAATGTATATAGCGCCTTTCACCCGAGGGTCACAAAGCGCTGCACAAAGGCCACGAAGAGGACGGCATGTCAACAACGAAAGAAAAAAACCCAATAAAAACCAAGGCAACAGAAAATAAATGATTAAGGCTACTTCGAATATACTGAAAGGTCGTGAAACTGGTTTGATTGAGCCTTTATCATCCGTTAGATATGTACATAGATGCTGACTAATTGCCCGCGGTGCCCTGTGATGGACTGGCGTCCAATCCTGGGTATAGCCCTGCCTAGCGCCCTGTGTCTGCCGGTATAGGCTCCGGCTCACAGCGACCCTATACAGGATTAAGCGGTTTCTGACAATGGATGGATAGATGTTTATTATTACAGCAGAAAATACCCCGTGAGCTTGCAAGCTCTGGAAGCGGGATTCCTGCCATACAACAAATGTGCGAGTTAAACAACACAAACAATATAGAAAACGGTTAATGGATGGTTGTGATAATTAAACATCAAGATGTATAGAAATAATTCTAACGTTAGTTTTTTTACTGCCTGCTCAACATTTGAATGTCTGCATCAATGAATTGCCTCTATTGTATAATCTGTCAACCGCCGAAGTTGCTCTAATGAACGTTGCAGAGTAGACTTTCCTTCTTTCTGTTTGCTGTCGACGGGGAATGTGTTTGATTAATAATGCATTCTTTTTGTACAATAAGAGAGACTGAACTCCGGCGTAAAAAAAAAAGATCAAACGCTGAAGATTTGACTTTTACAAAATCATGTTTTTCATTTACAAATTCTGTTTAATATATTTTTCATACATTAAATACAATGTTATGATACTGTCATGTTTGTAAATAAAGCTGAGTACCTATTTACTAATTTATTAACAGTATATTGAAGTAACGTCGGTTCATCACAGACCTTTTGAATCTTCGCGTGCGTGATATAGAAAAAACGCAACTCTGAAATCACATGCTTGTGCCCACTGTACACAATCTCCCAATTGATTGACCGTAGTTTTTATATTTATTCTGCTGGTTGGGCACAGGTAGGGGGATTATAAATACATAAAAAAAACCTGTGCATTGTTCCAACTGCCAGGAGACTGCATCGAACCATCTCTGGATTACAAGCCCAGCTTGAATAACCACTACACCACGGCAATATTGCTATAACACGAGTCCAGTAGCTCAGAAATCCATCGCGTTACCGTGTAAAGCATAGCAATGGTGCGCGTGTGCTTTAAACCTTTGTCAGCGTATGAAAACGGTGACAGCTTTATATCGTGCAATACTTCATGTGAAATTTACACATACATAGGAATTGACAAAAAACTGAGTGAAGGGCATATTCGGAGACTCGAGCCGAGAAGGCCATGGGAGGTTTCGCCGTGCGCAACAAGGTAGGCGGATAGAGCGGTTGCAAAACAAAAGCTTTGAGCCGCGGCCCATCACAGAGAGGCATGTGAATTATTAAACAAGCACATGGATGGGGAATTACTTTATCCCCCACACATGGTGGAGTCTCCCCGAGGCCCCACTGCATGTGTTTGCACACAAGCTCAGAGCCGCCTTATCTCAGCGTCCCTATTTCAGCTGAGCTGCTGAAAATGGAAAGCCATATCAGTTTACTGTCCATGGACTGTGCAAAATCAGCCTCAGGCTGTAAACTAGATATTGATCCTTGTCCGCTTTCTGTGCACATGATTAAGGATCGACTGATAGCTTGTCAAACCAGTTAAGGCGCAAACAGTATTTTAGTTGCACTGTCAGCATTTCCTACAGGTGTAATAAACATGTACGAATGTACTAATTTGTTCCGTGTACATATATTCCTCGGTCCCGTTAGGATGAATATGCGTTTTTCTTTGCTAATGAAATCGAGCAGGGAAAAATAAAGGCACCGAGAAACGTGTATCGAATGCAAATCTAGAGCAATGCAATGTATAGTAAACATTAAATAAGTTTAAATATGCTTTGGGGTCGCTTGTTAATCATACTATGTCCCTTCTCTGCCAGAATGGCCAAAGGCATCGGGTTTAAAGAGCCCCCTTTTAACACTAATTGTCAATGATTGTACCAAAGACATGCCGCCCTCAGGCTGTGGCTAATTGTTTGAGACACTGGCCAATCAAATCATCACCCCCCTTCCCTCCCTCCCTATCCGTTCACATACGTGCACGCTCCATTTACCACTGCCTGGCACAGATCCTTATGCAATGCAATTTCTTTTTTTTCCCTCTGTGCACACGAGTGATCACTTGAAAATACAGACATGTGTCATTGCGGGTTCGCCCGAGTAGTGAGGGATTCTTTGCTCGAGTCATTTGTGGTTTTGTGAAGAAAAAAAAATGTGGCTTTGTTCTTTTGAGTTTATATATTTCAATACGGTCTCCACTCGACTTACGACATATGCGACTTACGACCACCCTGACTTACGACAGCCGTCCCAGTAACCCTACTATATTATTCTCAAGTCCCAACGGTTGGTTGTAAAGTCTAACGACGATTGCTCCAGCTGTGGTGATAAAACATCGGCTGGCCGCGCTGCTGCTAAACAGCCATATTTGTTATTGTCTGGGTCTCAGTGTGTGTTTGGGTGTCTAACGGCTGGTTGTGTTTTGTTTACAAACTGATATAGGGGTAATTGCGACTTATGACCAAATCGACTTATAGCTGGGTCATCGGAAAGTAACCCCGTCGTAAGTCGAGGAGAAATCCATCTGCCAGCGACTTACGACGGGGTTACGTTCCGATGACCCAGCAATAAGTCAATTTGGTCATAAGTAATTTTTTTACAAACATTGCCATAGCAACAGTGTATGTTTTCACGCCTCGTTGTATGAGAATTGCTTTCCAAAGCTGTTGTTTCGGGATAGCCGTGTCGAGCGTTATCTCGTTCCTTTGCTTTGCTGTGTTGTGTTTCGCCTCCCACATTGGAGACACCCTCAGGCGTTCCTAGTTATGAGAATGCACTCAGAACTCAGACACGCCTATCCCGAAATAACAGCTTTGAAAGCAACGATCACGCACCGAGCCGTGAACACCTACATCAGTTCTTCTATAGCCATTCAAATTACAATGTAAACTGTTCTTGCTTTTAGCCAATAGATGCCCTGCAACAAACACAGCTGCCGATTACTTAATTCACTGATGCTTTGGCTAAATGGTTGCCAGTGAAATGGCGCTTCTAGCTTCACCTATGATACAATTACTGTGCGTCCTACGGTTTCTATATATACACACAACCACACAAGGCCAATGAAAAAGAAAAGGTCCATTAGCTTAGGGTGTCCGTCACAACACTAGTCTCTCATGCAGGGACACATCCCAATGTATTCGTCCGGACGTTTTTAAGTTTGAGAAATTACGCTTAAATACATTGTCAGTGCTGACGATATACGCCTCAGGAAAACGCTAACGTTACCAATCAGGCTTGAAACATTGCGTTGAAGCAGAAGGTGGTAAGGGTGCAGCGCTGCAAGTTACTTGTTTGCACCTCTGCTGGCAGATGGATTTGCACTAGATCAGTGGTTCTTAACCTTATTGGAGGTACTGAACTCTGCAAGCTTCATCAGTGCATTCACCGAACCCTTCGTAATTGGAAAAATAAAACATGATTTCTTCAAAACATAGGTATATATTTTATTAGTGCACAAAATGAACCATGCATCAGTTGCACACAAAATCACTGTGTTCAAAGAACAAAACCAACAAAAACGGCTCGACATTGCTAGTGTGAACCGGGCTATACTGTGTGTGTCTTGACCCCTGCCGCACCCCTGAGACTGACTCAACGAACCCCTGGGGTTCGATCGAACCCAGGTTAAGAACCACTGCACTAGATGGAGCTCTAGTGGAGGGCTCCTCTTGCACGCTGGTCAGAAATCATGGAAAAAGTTTAGACAGATGTTTATAGATGTTCATTATTACAGCAGAAACAATCCCATTGAGCTGCCAAGCTCTGGAAGTGGCATTCCTGCGATATAACAAACGTACGAATTAGCCAACAATATATTCGCCAGCAATATATCAAATCAGAAGGTAATACTACGATTTAAAGAATGTACACCATTAAAGTGTGCAGGGATAAAACAGCCATAATCACAAGGAAATCACCACAAGAAAAAAAATGTCAAACAATTTCAATAAATTACGAAGAGACAAAGCAGTGCAAAAGTGTAACCGTGCTGTGGGGATAATTTGAAGATGCTTCATGGATAATGAAATTAAAAAACATATGCAGCCCTGAAAGCACTGATCAATTTGTACAATTGCAGCTAGGCAAAGGAAACTAAGATGACTCACTGCTGGTAGTGATTGTAGCTTCAAGCTCAAAGGTGGGAATAACTGAGAATTTGCCTTCACATACACGACCTGGGATGCAGCACGGTGGTGCAGTGAGTAGCGCTATCGCCTCATACCAAGACGGGCCCGGGTTCGAATTCCGTCTCGGGGGCCTTTCTGTGTGGAGTTTGCATGTTCTCCCCTTGCCGCGTGGGTTTTTGCCGGGCAATCCGGTTTCCTCACACAGTCCAAAGACATGCTGCTGCATAGGTTAATTGGCTTGCTGACTAAATTGTCCCCGGTGCCCTGTGATGGACTGGGTATAGCCCTGCCTTGCGCCCTGTGTCTGCCGGTACAGGGTCCGGCTCACCGCAGCCCTGCGCAGGATTAAGCGGTTTATGACAATGAATGAATGAATGAGCACATGATTGACTATGGCCACCCGTGTATACTCCCGCGTGGACAGAGAAAGGGATGAGTAGCGGAGAGGGGATTTAAGAACCTGGAATTGTTTCAACTGACGCGCTGGTGTGCACACTGGAGACCTTTGTATTCCAAGCCCAGTGTGCTAATCCTCACACCACGGCAACATCCTCTAACATGTTGACTCGATGTAATCTGTATATAATGGGGCAAGTGTTTGTGTATAGTGTGTATGTCCACACTGAGCGTACCGGGATTGAATCCGTCGTAAGCTCAACACTTATCTGTACAACACCAGGGCTCTTAATGTCTTATTTTAGCTGTACTTCCTACTGATCGATTACTCCACTGAAACTTTAACCCTGTTTCAACTTTACATTCATACTTTTGCACCGCCCATCATCCCTCTAAAGCACTCTTCTGCCTTTATTTTGACGTCAGAAGAACGTTTTGCACGTTTGGAACAAGATTGCCAGTAGGTCGGGTACTCTGCTAGTTTACTGAAGGACGTTAAAACAGGAGCGGAGGATCATCTTGTCTTAATGTTTTTGGATCACTGCCACAAAAGCGCTATCATTTGAAAATCATCCAAGATAGTGTTGCATACGTGCAATGCAAAATACCGCTTCACTTTTCTGGATTGTAAAGGGACGTCAGTCAGTTTGTATTTAAGCTGGAAGGAAACGTTGAGCTATGTAGCGCTTTTTAACGGTTGTCCGGGGCCAAATTTAGTCAGGACAATTAACATAGGCAGCATGTCTTTAATAATAAGAACATGCAGACGCCACACAGAAAGGCACTCGAGCCAGGAATCAAACCTCGGTTCTTCTTACTGTGAGGCGGCAGCCCTACTCACCGCGCCACCGTGTCGTAGATGAATGTCAGGCAGGAATATATACCCTTGTCTTTTATTTCTTGAGACACCAATTTATTGTGATATAATTGTGTTGTCCCACAATTATCCTTCTGAAGAGATAGAAGAACAAACAAATGTGTAACCTTACAGGTTGAACTCTATTTTGTCTCCTGTGTGAATAATACATGTCATTTGAGTCAATGCTATAAGTATATGTACTGTAGTATTTAAGGTTTAGCAAGGCAAGTGGAGTTTTGTCTCTTAGCAGCAGGGAGCTTGAGCCTTTCCACTGCCCCTTCAATTTAAAATTCACCACCTACATGCCATTTCACCCTCTGGGTACCACTTAGTTATTTCTCCTCAATGTAGTCTGCTACACAGAACCACCTTTACAGCTTTGAATTCTCTCTGCTGAGCGAAACGAATCGCCTCAGCACAATGGATTCTCCCTACGCTCAAATGTGTTGCTGCAGGCAGTTAGTACATTCTAAGTCATTTCCTTAAATGGCCAATATTCCTTGGGTAGATCTGTGTTTATTTATTTATGAAATCGCTTTAAAAATCTTTGTACTTTGTGTAAAGTAATGAGAGCTAAGTTTGTTCAGTTTTCGTTCACGTATTTTTTCTTTAAACAATGAATTCTTTGCATTTTAATGAGTGAAGAACGGTGAATATTACTAACTTAGAAGGAGAAACGTCTGCATTAGCTCATCGTGGTATATAGCGAGTAAAAATAGGGTGATCCGTTTATAGCTATCCCACTAAGTTAATAGTGAGAATTTTAACGGATTAAACAACATTCAATCGCCTCCACATATCTCCCACGACCAATCCCAATACACGTATTACATCTTTTCGCTGTCTTCTCTGTCAGATATGTAGCAATCGCTTTCACAATATCCACTCACCTGTAGAGAATAATGTGAGAGGGTCATTATAGGCAGTGAGGTAGGGCAGTCGTAGCATCCGCACCTCACAGAAAGAATGTCCTGCCTGAGGCGGTTGGAATCTCGCCTCGGGTGCCTTTCTGTGCATACTTTGTGTGTTTCTCCTGTTCCTCCAGGTTCTATGGTTTCCTCCCATAAGAAAAAAAACCCACTGATTTATTGGCCGATAACATTGCAATACATCGGACGCAGTGTCTGGAGATTGTTGGTGCCGGCCAACAACCTTCAACGTTGACCGAATACTGTGCTCAGACAATTTTCAACTAATTTACAATTAGTTGTTGGAACACACAAGCCACCCACCTTGTCGTGGTGGGTGGGCTTGTGTGTTCCAATGAACCTCAGAGCTATGTCGTCTGGAATCCCCCAGGAAGAGCTGGAATCTGTTGCTGAGGAAAGGGATGTCTGGTCCACTCTCCCTGGACTGCTGCCACCGTGACCCTGATCAGGACAAGCGGTTTAGAAAATCGCTGGATAGATGGAAATGTGTTGTATTTCAGTTAGTACGTACGTATGCTGTATCGCAGGAATCCCCCTTCCAGAGCTTGCAATCTCACTGGGTATTTTCTGCTGTAATCATGAACATCTACCATGTGCACTACGGTGTTGTGGAAGCTCTACTTTTGGTTGACATACGACTATTAACGGCACTGCATGAAACGGTGCATTTCAAAAGCTGGAGACAGCCAGCCTTGGTAAGGCCCTCCTTAGCTGTACCTGCCTGGCTGTTACCCCTACCTTGCGCTTGTCACGTTATCATTAATACAGATTTTTCGCGGGGCGGAGGGGAATGTTAATAAACATATCAAGTGGTGAAGTGACAGCCAAGGGCAAAGTGGTCACCCATTAAAAGATGAAAAACACACGGAGGCTCTTCATCGTGCTGCTAAAAATCTGGAATCCAATGTGCATGCACATGAGCCGTGCTGACGTCGGCTCCGAGTGGATATCCTCCGAAATCTCGAAGGTCAAGTAACCGGCCTTTGCCTGCCCGTGTAATTTCCCCCCTCCCAAACTCCCCGCTGTCAAATTATTCCATCCTCCTTCCTAGCAAAATTATGTGTTTGGATGCATAGTTCTTTTTCTATATATATATACCGACTGTCTAGTGTGTGCATTTGAATATCATTGGAGGTGAAAGTGCAACGAGAAAAAAAGAACGCGTCTTGATGCCTTCTCGCTAATTATCCTTTTTGAACGGAATGTGAAATCGAAAAGTTTTCAACGAGGTATTTCGTATTTGGTCTAAACAAAGCAACAAAAAAAGAACCTTCCAATGCAGCGCATATGTATTTTGCGCCAACACGGCACGCAACACATACAATAGCACAATCACGCACATTGCGTTCCTTCAATGTCGGAGGTATTTATTCGACGGGAGAATGACTCGGAGGTGCGAGGAAAGCACAGAGGCGGAGGGAAGCAGCCAGGCGGTTTGCCGGCGCCAACATATTACCACACACTGCTTCGGCTAACTAATTGACAAGTGGGTTTTTTTGAAGTTGTGGGAGGAAACCGGAGAACCCGGAGGAAACCCGCGCAGAACAGGGGGAGACAACACAAACCCCCGCACAGAAAGGCGCCCAAGGCGGGAATCGAACCGTCCCCGGGGCGAGGCCATTCTTTATGCGAGGCGCGGATGTTACCACTGCGACACCCAGTTCAGACAGACAATCAGGGCTGCGTGGCGCGGTGTTGAGACCATTACGCATCGCTATCTTCCGTGGCATCTGCCTTTGTTACTGGACTCTGTGGCTGATAGGGGACTTGGAGTGGGGCAATGAGTGGCGAAGCCTGACAGGTTGATGGAACACACAGAGTGGGATTACTCTATAGCGCTAAGTCGGATTTGACTTCTGTCTCTTTCAGTGCTCGGTAGTCCATCATTGGGGATAACAATGTTCCACCAGTGCTCGTATTGTATATATCTGGAGCATTTGGGAGTTTTTTTTTTCTTTCCCATCATAGCCAGAAAAGCATTTTAGAAGTCTGTGTCATTTTCTGCTGCTGGTGAAGTTCCAACATGTAACATTGAATCTGATTCGATGCGCGTTACGTGCGGAGGCCATATGAAAGTTACACGTTGTTTCTGCAAGAGAACATTAGTTAATATGTGGGGAGCGACTGGATCAATTATAATCAATTCCTATGCTGGTGATAAATGCGTCGAATCCTACGCGTAGTATTTAGGGACTCAGCAGATCCCCACAGAAAACAATGTCCACAACAATGGACACACTTCAACTGTATTTTTTTTTATTAACAATGACGAATTTCTCCAACTTTTGTGACATATATAAAACTCTTGCCATCACTTCAATCACAGCCTCCGTCCATGTGTGTCCAACCGCATCTCCCCAGTGTTCCCACCCCTCTCCCAGAGCGCCACCGAATCCCACCACCTCTCCACACGCTCTCCTTGCCGGTTTCGTCAAAATACTCCGAGCATGTGTCCACATGCCACCACCTGTCTCCATGCTCTCCCCCCAGCTCCCTCACACCAGTCTAAAGCACGTCTTCACAAACCACCACCTCTTCTCACGTTCTCCCCGAGTTCCCTGTCTCATTCCAACAGACCTCGCCAGGTCCTCCTGGATGTCCACCAACATACAAACATATTCTGTTCATTCAAACGTGTCTACATTTAATCCCTCCCGTAAATTATTTCGAAGCGAATCATTCATTCCGGATTAATATTGTTGGGCAGGAGGGCTGCACAGTGGTAACACTTACGCCGCAAAGTTCGAAGCACCTAGGTCTGATTGCTGACCTTGCCATCTGTGGAGAGTCTATATGTGTTCTGAATTGGTTATCCTCAGAGTTCTCTGGTCTCCTCCTATAGGTAAACATGTACAACGTAATTGATGTTGGGCAAAAAAACCCAGTGCAGTACCGTACTGAAAATCAGTGTGGTTTTTGTGGGTAAATAAGTAACAATTGTTTACATATGTAATAATAAGCTCAGAGGTTTACTCCGTTTAAATTGATACTTCTCGTTTCCCCGATTGCCAACAACACTCCTGATAGTAACAGGAGATACACAGGCGATTGCACGATGGAAAAAAAACCGATTGTGACCATAGGCTCAGTGCTCCCATCATGCCTTGCATGTCACATGACATCATTTCCATGTTATCCAATTTGTAGAGCAATCCATTACCCAAATCATTGCAGAGGCCATCTATAAGTATAATGTAGGATTAAATCTATAATTATCACGTTGTTTTTTTCCCAGTCTGCCAATTGAACTGGTGGAATAGAAAGATCCCCTTTAAGATGCCGATGGTTGGAAATTACATCGTATGGCATTACACAAACTTTTGTCAAGGAGAGTGTGTATTTTGACTCTCAACCTGGCTTTGGAAAATGAAATTGATTGCCTGATTGATTGTACCTTCACATACACCACAGTATTGACCTTGTAATATTACGGTGCCTTAATTTGGCTCTGTAAGCTTCAGGCATTTTATATTGAGCCCTTTAAAGCCAAGTAATCCCATCAGGTAAGACTCTGTACGGTATTATCAAAATGCATATCTTGTTATGAAATGACTTTGGCTTATGTTACCTAAGGTGGCATTTCACATCATCGATCCATCTGGCCAGAAATTGATATCCTTTATGAATATTAAAATACACCCATACCATTTTGTGCTTAAAAAAAACACGTTAAATGTTTAATGTGCGTTTATGGTTTGTAATGTTTACTCTACACCTAATTTGTATGGCAGAGAAATGTCAGAGGTTGTAGTGATGCTGGCACATCCTGAAGATCTGTGCCGCATCCTCATTAATGTCTCTCAGATCGAAGTGTGCCTTAAATATATATTCTACGTTCGAGATAAGTTATATGATTATTTACGTAATTCATTACTCTTCTGATTATTTGTAAATTCCTCACCTAAACGAATATCATAGAAATAGTTGCAATATCCCACCCTTGTTCCCACATGTGCCACTGGACAGGTCAAGGGCAGGGCTTGTAGGGGGTTTCCAGGACGTGAGGGCAATGAACCTCAGAGCTGTCACCTCGAGTCTAGCACTCCTGCTAGGGTCTCCCTTGGTGAACAGGTCTGGGTGGAGGTTACAGGCAAATTACAATCTGAAGACCCTCCGACTAAAGTAGGTTGGCATCAGAAAGAGCATCTAGCTCCAAATATTGCCACCAAAATTCTGCTCCATTACCTCCACCAGTGGGAGGCAACCAGCCAACCCGAGTCAATCTGGATCCCAGCCATTTAAACTGGAAATAACAACATGAAGCAATTACAGTAAGTCCTGGCTTTAAAGAAAAACAATCATTAAATCCTTGGTCTCAACTGGTCCTTATGGCAGCCTGCGGCCGACTAGAATGCATCTGTGCTGACTGGCAGATGGCGATGATGCCATCAGCTCCGAGCCGAGAGAACAGCCAACAGCTTATTGGCGAGATCCTCTGCAGAGTTGTCACCACATGACACGACCAGGGCAATAATGTAATGAATACAATACTTGAAATACATATAATAAATAAGCAATCCAAATACACGATACTCTGTCGACCATCTAGTGGGATGGTTGAGACGCCACGAAGGCTGTCAGCCAATGAGAGGCCAGAAAGTGATCGGTGACCTGACGCACGCCGAGCCCTATTACAGATACGGTTGGACTATTGGTGCCTCACTCATGGGGACCAGTTTCATATCATCTGCCACAGCTGCTTTTAAACTGTTGGCACAGAGTGTGGATTGTTTCCCTTTGGTCCTCTTCTCACTGGAACACGGTATTCTCCAGTGGCTGACGCTTGCCATGCTTTCATGTTAATGACTTGGCTTGGAGTTTCTACTTGCTTTTCGATAAAAAAAATCACAATCGCATACGTACTCGCTGTCTACGCAGCATGGAGTGGTGGCGAAGTATTTATTGTGTCGTAACTATAACATTTGGTCATCCGAGTTGAATTCCCGACCGACAGAAATATTAATGAAGATTGGTGTCTTAACCCGTCATGTCCTCATCTTACCCCTTCAGCAACCCACGCCAACGAGCATGGTGAAGTATGGTCAAGGAACCCCTTTGACTGACACCAGCATAAGGACACCTTCGTACATTGATGGATTGGTAGGGGCTGGAATGATATCATGTGTGATTCATATTATGCACAGTATGCCCAATGACATGAGGTGGAGGGGGTGAAACAGTGGTTAGGAAACTGCTATGAGCTCGCTGGCCTGATTTTTGTTCCTGGCCACAGCTGGTTGTGCCCCCTAAATTTGGGTTATTTATGAATATTGTATATATTTTAATTATTGTCAGCAATGTTTGTTGTGTCGCAGGAGTCCCGTAAAGAGCTTACAAGCTCACTGGGATTTTTTCTGCTGTAATAATAAACATCTATCTGTCCTAGCCACTCAACACTGATGATCATCCAACAGCCGGTCTCCATAGTCTAGCTCTTTTTATGAGTTAGGTCACGTAAAGATATGTGTCGCAAACCCGCCTTCACCCGACACGTGAAGTTAAACGTGCCAATTCGTTACTACTTCATTCGGGAGTCTATCGGAATTGAAGGAAACAAAAAAAATACTTTAATCGCTCTGATAGCTATATAGACTGAGTGCTGCTTGGGAACGGATCATCGTTAAGGAATAAACCTATAGTGGAGACTAATGTAAGGAATTGGCAACGCGTGCGTGTTTGAAGTATTGCACGCGTGTTGCGAATTAACATAAGTAATGTGATTTGGATTATCTCGTGATTCCTGTACAGGTGCTGGTGCACGGCGATGACATCACAACCCCACCACAAACCGCACCCAACACCCACCCTTCCCGCTCCCTCTATAAATACGACCCGGGGAAGGGCAGGTGAGTGCTCGCCACTCGTCAGATCCTTTGTTCCTGATGAAGCTGACTGTAACGATCAGCGAAACGTCGTACCTTCATTGTAAGTTACGTGGGCTCGCACCTTCAACATACCGGTGTGCTGAAGTAGTAACGAATTGGCACGTTGTTGTTCACGTGACAACCCTTTACGAGTTGGCCGTGTCGGGTGGAGGCTGCTTTGAGACAGTTGTATATCTTTACGTGACCATCCATCCATTTTCAGAAACCGCTTAATCCTATACAGGGTCGCGGTGAGCCGGAGCCCATCCCGGCAGACACAGGGCGCAAGGCAAGGGGAACACCGAGGATGGGACGCCAGTCCATCGCAGGGCGCCTGGGGAAATTTTTGTCAGTACGCCAATTAACCTGGCAGCATGTCTTTGGACGGTGGGAGGAAACCGGAGTGCCCGGCGAAAACCCACTCGGACACGGGGAGAACATGCAAACTCCACACAGAAAAGCACCCCGAGCCGAGATTCGAACCTGGGACCTTCTTGCTGTGAGGCGGAAGCGCTACCCACTACGCCACCGTGCCGCCCTTCTTTACGTGACCTAACTCATAAATAGAGCTAGACTATGGATAACATTTCTCACGAAAGCCTTCGTGTTAAAATTGGCAAAGGTCTGTAATATATTATTGCTAATAACCTGTTTAATACGTGTGTATATGCCATATAACTTGTATATGAGATGATGATGTACATTAATTGAAAACCTGTAAGTATTTAACAATAAAGCAACAGAATACCTATCGCAGTGAAAGTAATACTTCGCTTTAATGAGTTTAGAGATGTGATGAAAATATTAATGGTTTCTAATTTATATACAGCACATGTTATTAACGGCTATTCTGTGATATCTGAATGGCTTTATTTTGACTATAGTCATTTAAAATTCTATTTTTCTTTCTGCTGGCTTCAACAAGCGAACTAAACTAGCCGTAACATATTTTCATTAAATATGAATCTTTTTCAATGGTGTGGTGAGTGCCGGATAGTTTTAGGGTAATATATTCTCAAGTACATGACACATTCCTATAATCTCACACTGGACGATTACTAACTTGATGGGGTTTTTTTTTCTTCCAATAGTGCATTATTTGTCAGTTTAATTTCCTACTCCTAATTCACACCACAGATAGTTTCACAACCTTCCATTGGGCGCTTTCACAATCAAACATTAATGGATAACAGTATAGGCAGGACTCTGTAATTTATATGTCATCATTACTAATTTCATTCTGAGCCCGGATCACAAACGACTCTTTCTATCTCATTTCGTGATTGTACTGCACAATTATATTCAGTAAATGTGTCACGGATGCATTCTCAGGCCACGTGAAGTGGCTTTGTAAAAGGTCACAGGATGTAACCCGACATTATAGATTTGCAAATCGCAATGACTTTCATCCACACTGTCGGAAACTCCAAAATTGTATTAATTCTCAGTGATTGAGTCGCTCAGTGGCTTTCTGCATTTAAGTTGCCGTAGAACTATTCTCAGAATCTGCTGGCACATGCGAACATCAACTTCATTCCGCTCATTGTTCTTCTGCACTGTCAGTCAACGATCTTTCTCTAGCTCTCATGTCATACCTGTTTGACACTGCCTATTTAACCAGACAAAAGCTGCAAGGGCATGTGGCAGCCAGACATGCAGGCTAATTGACCTAGTCAGTACAGTATTGCTTTCAGGATTATTCTCATAGTTTTTTCAAATATATGTGTGCTCATCTTGCATTTCGGCATGTAAGGGCATTCATAAGTCATACAGAGATCCCTTTAGCCGTACTGACAGTTGGGACAAGTGCAGCAACGGCGCACGACGGGGTGGTGTGGCTATCACCTCGCCCGGTTGCCGATGTCTGATGTTTACACGCTGCAGCACCTATTCATTTAAGGCTGAGCCAACCTAGGGGATGCTCAAGACTGGTTTAGATGATAACGACTGGTGGTAGCATCCATGGCCGGGAGGCACACTCGGTTTTCCGGATGCATAGCAGGGTGCGCTTACCCACTACGATACCGCTACCATTAATTCACATACACACACGCATCCACACACACACTGCTTAGGCTTCTGTTAGTTGCCACGAGCTGTGTGTGGATGGCTACATCCATATGACTTGTCAGGCCCTCCAAAGACACAGATCCCCCGTATAGCCGTAACCGACTGTAGGGTCAAGTG
>JAZEWU010000016.1:5403230-5415758 GCA_036362915.1 Geotria australis
CACACAGCACTAGTTACTCATTTGAGGCTGAGTCGACCTAGGAGAGACCCCGGACCGGTTCAGAAAATCGTCACTAGTGTCGGCCGTGAGCGAGATTTGAACTCTGGTCGCCAGGTTTGTAGCCCAGCTCGCTAACCACTAAGCTACCGCTCCCCACACACACACACGCACAAGTCCAAGCCCTGAAGGCGCGCCGAGTCACACTGCATCACGTCACTACTCGAACTCCGCATTTGTCTGCCACTACGCGACGTGAATGTCATCTTGGTCTCCACACTCGCTCTGCAACTGTGGTTAGCACTCTATCAATAACGGTGCTGACTGTAAAGCAATTAACACCTTAAGTCATTGCAAAATGTCCCGCTGAAATGATGAATATAAATTGAAGGATGCACAGCGATTAAAGGGACCTCTGTAATTGGATGAAATTAAGCTCAAAGTATTTTATAATACACCTGAGAATAAAAAAAAAAAGATAAAAAAAATTGTGGAATGTGGCCAATGTGCTTCACAGTATGATAGATGTTTATTATTCCGGCAAAAAATACTACAAGCTCTGGATGCGGGATTGCTGCGAAATAACAAACGCTGGAACTAGCCAACGCAAACAATATATAACATCACGAGGTAATACAACTAATTTACAGAATTAAATTGTGCAAGGATGAAACCCTAACCCCAATGGTCATGTTATGTCTTGGAAAATATATATATATGGTATTTATTTTCCGAATTTTGGGTTTAAGACTCAATGGCCGTCTAGTTATGTTTAAAGTTGTATTGAAAACACTAATATATAAGCACATTTTCGAACTCAGTACGTCTCATAACATTTACTCGTGGCTAAATACTGACCAAAAACCTCTAATACATGTTTTATATTAACATGCAAAACAAGCTATCCCGAAAAAAACCTAGCATCTTGTTGTTACACAAATTGATTTGGATAAAATAGAGTTAAATGATTACATGGTTAACTGTGTTGTTTTAAATCCAGTTTGGTGAAAGATTTCATTGGCCATTAACGAAGCTATTGCTAGGTCGAATGGATATTCTAGTTTATAAAGCTCGCATTCGTCTCCATAAAGACTAACATGGCTTTCCATTGGTCTTCATCCAAATGGCCACTTACTCGCAAAAATAAATCCTTCAAGTACAAGATTATTGCGTGCTGAATAAGAGCAATTTAAACTCTGTAAAACACGTTTCTCGAACACTTTTCATACTAAAACTTTACTTTCATATATTATTGGATATCATACAAGTACTGTACTACATTTGATAATTCAGCAAACTCAAGTATTTTTTAGCCGTGCTCACATGGCGAACATAATCACTGTATAAGAACATCCCCAAACTAAAACTTTAGAGAATGTTTATTGGTCACTAACCACCGATTCTTTTGCAAATCGTACTGGTTGCAGGCTTACTCATACTCGTGCGTATACGTATATGTCTTTCAGTTTTACAGATTACATTTTTGAAGGCTACAACAGCAATGAAAACTGTGCATGTGGGATTAAAAAAACAGATTATCTATTAGATTTAGTTTTGGTACTAACAGTGGGGAAAAAAAGATAGATTTTTCAACTGCAGTATTGGATTTTAGCTGTATATCAAGTATACCCTTAAAAAATCCGGCCCATTTCATTTAATATTGAGCTGCTTTTCTATGCAGAAATCATTCCAAGTGTGTTGCTCAGGAAGTCTGACTCTCCTAATATCTTACACGAGCTTTCTCATTATTATGGCCCACAATCTGAAATTCTCTGCTTCTCTAATAACGAATGCATTCTATCATATATTTAACGTGACATGCCATTTTAATGCAATACATCTTAAATATGTACTGTCTATCCTATGTAATGGAATGCACTGCAAGGCTATCACTGGGGGCAGAATGTAAATGAGGCCGCATTTTCGTCCTGTTTCCGCACATTTACATATTAATGAATAATTAAGTAGTTATGCTATCAATAACAATAATAACGCACAGGAAGACGTGTTTGTAATATATTTTCTGTGATGTAGTTTTATTATTCACGGAATAAAACGCACAAGCGCTAGTCAATTACCCACTTTTCGCCAAACCTGTTCTGTAATACCGCAGATGCATTGCTCTATCTTCACGTTTAAAATGCGCATAAGCACTATACACGTGCTTTGTGTCCTACCCCGCTTCAGTTGAGCTAAATTAGCTGGAATCTGAAGAACAGTTCATCATGAAGGGTTCCAATTGCATTCTAGCCTCATTATGCAAATTATGGATTGCCATTGTAATTCAATTAAATCACCATGCCTTGATTTCCATTGTATTGCAATTATGTCACCACAGATTGAGGACATTTGGTAATTGGCTCTATGAAAGACGCCTACCATGCCATGTCACTCTGTGACAATCAATTGATAGCCCTTTTCAAGCCACTGGTGGATGAAAGCCTCCCCATCTATGTTGTGGTTGACCATACTTCGCCATATTAGTCGATGTGGACTCATAAAGGTGGGGTAGCCAGGACCAGTTTAGATATCACTCGCAAATGATGTTTGCCATGGCTGAGAATTGAACTCTGGGTCACCATGTTCATAACAAGGGCGGCACGGTGGGTAGTACTGCCGGCGAACAGCAAGGAGTGCCGTGGGTTCGAATCCCGGCTCGGGTGCCTCTCTGTGTGGAGTTTGCATGTTCTCCCTGTGTCCCCGTGGATTTTCGCTCAGTACTCCAGTCTCGTTGCATTTAGAATATAACTTTCAGCACCACAGAGAGAGGGAGAGCATCGCGTTTATTTTGAGTGTCAAGGCGTTTCAAAGGGTTTTGTGCGGGGAAAAAACCCCCCAATACAAGCGGTGTTTTCTCCCGACTCTAATGTGACTTCTTGTGTTTCACCGCCGTGATATGTGAGCTGCTTGATTTGTGACCTGGCAGTTAGTCCGTGTGACGTGACTCGACGTGAGCTAATTACGGCGTGTCTGATTCATCCCGGCTGCATCGCACGCCAGGTGCTCAAGCCACTGATACGAACAGGGCTTTTGATCATAGCGCTGATGTGTTTTTCTAGTTTGGTTTATGGGGGATCTTTGCGGTTGCGCTATTCAAGTTAAAAGCAATGAATTCCCCTTTCATATGAAATACGCGGCAATTTAAAGACTAGTTTACAGGATTCGCTTTTTGCATATCATCATATGTTTGATAATCGTGCAATTTAGCGACATCAGTCGCTTTCTATCGCCACTTAATTACGTGTTAAAGCACCGAGTATATAAACAAAGAATCTGTACTGATTTGTGTGGATTGAGCGAGTGGTTCTTTGAGCATGGCGCAGTGGTCCTAAATCGTGCTGTGAACTCGGTCACAAACTCGGTTACCGTTATTTTTAAGGCAAAGTGCTATTGGTGAAACCTGGGTTCGATTCCCGGCACGGGTGCCTTTCTGCGTGAAGTTGGCGTGTTTTCCCGACGTGCCTCTGGGTTTTCGCCGGGTACTCTGGTGTCCTATAGTCTAAAGACACGCTGCCTAATCTAATTGGCCTGCTGTCTAATCTGCCCCCGATGGACTGGCGTCTCATCCTTGGTATAGCCCTGCCTTGCGCTCTGTGTCTAACGGGATAGGCTCCGGCTCACACCACGACCCTATACAGAATTAAACGGGTACTCAGAATGAATGAATGTTATTGGCGAATGTGTTGAGCTGTTTGTTGTTATTTGTGCTCGTGCAGCACTGGCAACGCAGGGTCGCTAAATAAGCAGTCCCGACCATGGCCAGTGGGATATTTCATCCAGCAGTGGATTTACTGTGAATTAATGTTATTACACAGTAACGTCCCACCAACACAACTGTGTATTCAATAATGAAATAGGGAATCGGTACTGTTTTATACATTTGCAATTTGGGATCTGATGCTGTAAGACTAATACAAAGTAAGGTCAGAGGGTGTTTGATATCCACTTTGCAGGTGTGTGCTTTCAATATCTCACAACATAGCCAAACAAGCAAAACTCCCTTGTGTTCAGTGGCCCAAAGAGAAACTGGTTGGCCAGTTTGGTTGTCAATTCACGTCGGTTGGATATTACGTATACATTATCAGAATGCTGCTGCTCTATTTCTGGCAAGGCAACTTATAGTTGAAAATAAAGTGAATGCAATCGAGACACAGCACCCAGCTCTCCTGTTTATTTTCAGGTTGTTCCACGTGTTGGAAGCTTCTTCAAGCACTTATTGAGCTCCTGAAGAAGTGAATCAAGTTCTTGAAGAATCTCCCAGCACAGTGGGCAAGACGCTGACGACGGGGCTGCCAGCAGACCTCGATCTCCCAGGTATGTCCTCTTCTGCAAGCAGCTGTCCTGGGAAATATGTATGCCTTCCTGGGGCATGGAGAGTCCCGGTTTTTGTCAGTTGTTAATAACAATAATTACGATACACCACTCACAATAACACATGTAAAATGTATGCCAGCCCCCTTGGGTAGCATTTCGTCCCATTATATATACGTCGTTCGTTGTTTTTAACATGATGTCTAACGGAACAACACGTGGTACAACCTGAACACTCGACGGGGGGATATATACCGCATGGTACAACCGCGAAATCGTTCGCCTGTAACAACAACGCATAACTGTTATGAATCACTCCAATGCAGCTGAGATGTCACCTTAGTCTAGCTTCTCGGTGCCCTGTAGAGCGACATTATATACAGGTGCAGTCATAATTGTTATCACTTTAAAGAGCTCACAATTACTGTAATTTATTGTGTATAATTTGCACCTCTGTAGCACACGCTGCTACATTGTTTTCTATTTGAGAATGCAGAGAATGCACGCTTGTGTATGGCAAAGAAGGAATCACGCTGTGCCTCGTGGTTGGAAAAGGGCCCAGCGGCTGAAATCGTATGCTAAATAATTATGGCATCCTATTTATAAGCAGCGACTGGTGGACTAAGCGTGCCAGACATAGTTGCATACCGAGGAAATTTAATTTGAAGAGGGGGTAGTCAGTGGGAACAGGCATAATTCGAATGTACAATCTATCTATATGAGATAAGAAATGCAGCAAACTCTTACAATAGAGACAGTCGGAGAGTGGGCAAGTAGGGGCAAGAATTGTAGTCTACGGATTAGTGGACAGCTGCCTCCCTTGCCCTCACACTCAGCAAAAAGTTGAATCAGGCTATTAAGATTTCGCAGATTGTCAATAACGGCACAGCAGGGTATTGGGCAAGGGAAGATTCACAAAAATGCACCATGTTTTGAAAAATTTACCCAAATCAGACATTTATTTTACGTGCAGAAATAAACAATTACACGTTTCATTGTTTCCTGTTCAAAGTAAAAAAAAAAATCCCCACTTAGATCGGTTATTTTACTCAAGCACTGCACGACAACATTAAATGACTTATAGATTCATCTTTGCAACGATGCGGTAACCTTCTCATTATCATTCCACTGATTCATTCATGAGTACATGTAATCTGGATGATGACACTGCTGCTACTCTCTCTCTCTCCATGTGCCATGTCCTTTCTCAAAGATGTCAACGATCATGGCCTTTTACATTTAGCTCTTTCCATGACATTACCCCACAACTTTGCATTAGTTACTCCCAGTTGCCTCCAACTGTCTTTCCCGGCTTCTTGTGGTACCTGTAATGTTCCCAATCAAAACGTTATATTCAGTCTCTTGTTTTCTCATTACATGTCCAAGAAATCTAATTTGCCCTTTCAAGGTTTGCTTATTGATTTCCTTGTTGTACCTGAAACTACTCCACAGTCTTCAATATTGGGATCTGTGGTATGATCAGTGTACTGTCCTTCTGGTTACAATTAGATTACTACCCATCCATCTTTGTGTGGCACGGTGGCCTCAAAGAAAGAACGTCCTGAGTTCGAATCCCGGCTAGGGTGCCTTTCTGTGTAGAGTTTGCATATTCTCCCCGTGTCCGCGTGGGTTTTCATCGGGTACTCCGGTGTCCTCCCATAGTCAAAAATACATGCTGCCTAGGTTAATTGTCATAACTAAATTCCCCCCAGTGCCCTGAGATATTATAACTTGCTTACCCCTCTCGCCTGGACAACTGTTAAAAAGGGCTACATAGCTCAGCGGCTCCTTCCAGCTGAAATAGCAACGGACTTTGTAACTATTTAACTTTCCTCCATAGATTAATTGGCCTGCTTCTTCTTTGCGATTCTTTGAAGCGCGATGGTTAAATTACAGTTTCCCGTTTCCTTACACAGCCCCTTGCATTTTCATTGAACTCCGCAAGGTCTTTTGAGCTGCAGAGGTTGGGTAGTAGAGCACAGACAAGGCAGTGTTCCATAGTATGGTCTGCTTCTCCACATTCACAGGTGGTTGGGCCGGATTGGCCTGCTGATTAAATTGCCCCCTGTGCTGGACTGGCGACCCATACTGGTTATGGCCCCGCCTTGCGCCCTATGTCTGCCGGGATAGACTCCGGCTCACTGCAACCTTGTAGAGGATTAAGCGGTTTCTGACAATGAATGAATACACTTTCCTCCAAATATTCACAAAACTCAACAATTTTACAAGGTTCCCAAGTCACGACTAAATTGATAAGTTACCGTCTTCTATTTCGGTGTGCAGTCCAGATACTAATCTGAAGTCATATACTTTCATGACTCGGGGTAATGAGTCGATACAGAAATTCTATGCTTCTACTTTTTACACTATCGTTTGTATTTTTTTTTCTTGTTTTTTTCCCTCGAATCCCTTGTACAGTTTTGTCTGTAATATAAAACCGTACATTTTCATATATTTCAGTAAGCTGCAAATAATACAGTCTTACGTCTACGATTCAACGATGGAATCGCGGGTGTAAGAATTAATTTTAATTGCGGAATATGCCACGACATGTCTATATATTTGTGATAGTGTAAAGGGATATTGCACAAGTCCTATTTGTTGTTTCCCATGACTGCTCCTGCTTCTGTGCTTGAAAATTGGTAGCTCTCGCTGTGAGACAAGCCGTGTGCACACGCTTACCTCCACACTTCATTACGGTGAAATAAGGTTCCAATAAATGCGGACACCAGCCGCATCCAGGTGTGTTGTGGTCCTTTGAATCACATAGTCGACCGATTTGACCATTCCAGTTTGTGAGTAAAGCTAAAGTAAGAAAATATGTTAGGCGAGCACGTCGACTGATTTGCTTTGTTTTCCTACGTTAACCAGCAATCTGGTAGTTTTTAATGCGATTTTAAGTGCTTAGCTAATTACTTTAAACACACAAAAGCAAACAAGGTGTCCTTTTATTGGAATTATTTATGCAAACAGAGCAGCAATTGTATTGGTAATATGACAGGGACCTCTGCCACTGAGCACAGCATACGCCTCTGAAACAATAACGTTTTTCCTTCGAGAGTTCTCATCCTGCCATACAAAATAACTACCGTTAGGCTATGTTGTGGACACCGACTGGCTTTCAAACAGTCAGACTGAATGTCTGACTGTAAATGTCTGGATTGGCTATCTGTGCTGGATGGATAGAACAATTATAACAAATACCATAAACAGTTTTTGCATATACTGTTTCGATTTTACTTAAGTGTTCGTGTGGTACTTTGTGGTGGTATGTTAGGAAACATTGAATATTTATTTACTCAAAAGCGCAAACCAGATTAACGGTTATTGTGGAAGGTACATGAGGTAAAATCGGGTTACAAGTTTGGTTTCATGTTGGGTTGGTAAATTATGTGCATATTTTTAGGGAATTACTCACATGTTTGGCTGAATAGGGTGGCATCCCGCGGAAAGAAAGTCCTGCCCAAGGTGGTTCGATTCCCACCTCTGTTGCCTTGCTGTAATGAGTTTGTGTGTTCTCTCAATGTTCTGCGTGGATTTCCTCCATGTTCTCCGGTTTCCTCCCATAATAAAATAGGACAAATTAATTAATTGACCGATATATCGAACGCAGTGTCTGGCCGGTTGGCGCTGGCTAACTGTGTGGCATCACTCGCTCCCTCTGCAGGTTACCTCGCGCCTCTGAGTCGTTCTCTCTTCGAATGAATACCTTCGACATTGAATTAATATGTGCGCGTTAGAAATGTAAAATTATTATTGTTATATCAGTGGTTTGCTAGTGTGCGCTACAAATTAAGGGCAGTTAAACTGAATGCTGTCTGCATCATTCCTTCAAATTGTTTCCGTTCTCAATAATTAGCTCATCTATATGCATGCATGCAGATGCAGTCATTAGGACCAGGTATGTGTTTTGAAAATGTGTGTACTCATATTAGAGTATTTGCATTCACAACAATGTTATATGGTAACGGTTGGTTTAACATGTAACGTTGTAAATATAATTGACGCTTGATTGAGATGAGAAAACTGCTTTCATTTATGCTTGTGCAGTAATACTAAATAGGGACTAATTTATCATTTATCACCTTTCAGAAAATATGTTCACGAGTTTTTGTGTGTGCGTGCATGTGTGTGTTTATTACAAAAATGCTGCCATTGTTTAATTAGTACACTTGCATGGTTACTGTGTGTATTGTGATCATTAAATATGCTTGACATCATTTTTTTATGAAACCTTATTAAAACATTCTAAAATTGCTGGTACAAAACTGTGCATATATTAATCATCAGCACAACAATCGATAGAATGTAAATGTCATTTAAACAATGAATATAATTAGTTCCCATGTTAGCGTCACGTACAACGAAGCACTATTTACAATTACATTACAGACCGTTAGATTGTTAGCGGATTTACGTGCATTCAGTGTTGGGGGACATTTAAGAAACCAGGAACAAGCTGAAATAAACAAGTGCAAACAAGTGCTGACAAGCTTTAACATACCACTGTGTGAGTTTCGACATTTGTGGTGTTATCAGGTTGTACTGCTTGTTGTTCCGCCTTGATCTCTGAAGTTTCGGCCCAAAAGATGAAATCCTATTCAGTACCTGAAGCGAAATGTCATATATCGTGCCGAACAACACTCGTTACAAGCCAGTGACCCAAAGGCATGCTTATTTACACATAGGGTGATATTTATTCGCATTGACATTTTCATGTTAACAGATAAAGTTTTGTATGCATTGTGGGCAGAGATTAAAGTCAGGGGTAATACAAGGGAACTAGTATCAAAGCACACCTTTATGGTGCGTATGCCGTAAGCATTTCGTACCCTGATAGTTGCTTTTCAGAGCTGATTTTTCAGGATAGCTGTGTCGAGGGCTCCCCCTCTCTCCTTCGTGACGTTTCGCCTACCACGTTGGAGGCATCTTCAGGTGTTCATGCTTTCAACGTGGGATCCATGAAAACCTACATCAGTATATTACCTACCCTTGTACACGAATGCTTGATGTTGATATTTTGTTTATTTTTGGGGCTGAATGCCATTCCACACCGGCCCATTTTGACACCCCCTCAACCCGCTCTGAAAGTCTGTTTTAACAACTGATTTTGGGGCTATCATAGAAACGTGAGAAATTAGGGTCTCTGAGAACACAGGTACATAGAAGGCAGAGGCTCCGTAACAACCACCATTCTGAATGACTGTATAGATGGCTTCATTATTATTCTTATTCTGTTGGTAAACTCCTTTTACAGAGTTTTGTAATTCACACTACTATTCCCACTGTTAGTAAATAAATAAATAAATACAATAATATTCAGCCATTTACCAATCCACCGCTGGATGAAGGACTTCTCATGCTGTGTCCACTTCATTGTAATTCATGCAATGTATATCACAGCAATTAAATTTGCAAACTTATCCGGCTTAAGTGCTATCTCTAAAATCTAGAAAAGTTTAGTTGTGGTGGGTGGAGGCAGTGGCGCGGCGGTTAGCACACTCTGCTCTGCATGCAAATGAAATTTGAGCCCTCCTGTGGCTGATATCAATGATGAGTTTAATCTGCCTCCATCACCAACCAAACACTGACCAATAGCAGAAAGTATGGCCGGGCGTTAGGAGACATTTATTCAGCACTGCATTGACAAAGCGCTATGAATTAATTATCGTATTTTTTATTATTATTAATATTATTACAGTTGTGGCATGGAGATACAACATAACCGAGTACATTGCAAATGAACAAATACACACGATTTGGCTGCCTGTCAAAAGTCCCGGTTCTCGACAGTTATAAAACAATTAACACATCCGTTTTACTAGCCAATATGCTGATGACATGACCTTGTGGCACGGAGCTTTGATGCTCATGCAGTCCCCAGAGGAATGTGGTCCAGTACCGGGTACGATACGTCCTGACATTAGCAGATGGTAAAGGTGCCATGGGACCATTGTTGACATTGAATGAGCAATGATGTTGTTGGTAATGATTGTAAATATTGCAATGTCATGAATGTGCATTTTTGGTGCATGCAAGTCTATTACTGTGCACAGAAAGGGATATAAGCAAACAAAACCAACTTGATAAGACTATTCCGCACAATGTACTTATCAGGAGAGGCTCTTTTCAAATTCTGCCACTTGAATACAAAGGTCAGGCAGATCAAAAGGATTGCGTGCAGAGGAAGTGAGAGAAAGAAAATGGAAAGCAGGCGGAGTGACAGGGCAAGATCTTGAGGTGGCCTCAGGAGGGCTAGCCTCATCAGCCAGGATGTGAGGATGAATGGCACAGACTTTACTGGGCCAGGTCTTGGGAGGAAAGACGATGGGGAGAGACAGATGGGAAAGGAGAGAGACAGGGTCCCCTGGGCAGTTGTAAAGCAGGGCAGTCCACATAGCCCAAGGACAGACGGTGCTGTAGACGTGTGGGAATGGACTTAGAAAATAAAATCCAAAGTGAGTCTGAGGCGGTACACAATAAGAAGTGGTATAGCATTTGTGGCAATCGTCTTAAGAGTGCATGTCAAATAAGACTATGATCTTCAACAATAAATTCAAAGTGACACGTAAGAATAGGGGCACCGATCGCAAGCGTGACAAGCAAAAAATTGAAATAAAAGTCTCGCTTTAGATTGAAATGGAAGTCGTGTCACTTGGGACAAGGCGGTAATGCCACCACGGCAACTTTTTTCGTGGAAGTCAAAGATCCAGCCCTCTAAATCAGCTTATGGAAGAAGAAGAAGTACAGGGCACAGGTAGAGATCATGATATATTTGGGAAAAAAAAGTATATCGTGTGCAATATAGTCTCTTTTAAGCTGTGAATCACAAGAAGCAAAAGGGCAAGCAGATATTTGTTATTGAAATATCGTCGAATCAAATGCTGAACTGATGTAGATTTGACGGCTCGATTCATGATAATTGCTCTTCAGAGCTGTTCTTTCAGAATCGCGGTGTCGAGCGCTGTCCGTCTCTGTCGCAACATTTCGCCTCCCACGCCTGGTGATGCTTCCAACGTGGGAGGCGAAACGTCGCGAGGGAGAGAGGGATATCGCTCAGTGACACGGCTATCCCGAAAGAACAGCTCTGAAGAGCAACCATCATGAATCGAGCCGTGAAAACCTACGTCAGTACAAAAAAGCATATCGTTTGCAATATAGTTTGTTTTTGTGTAAAGCTGTGAATCCCAATACATAAAAGAGCAAACAGATATTTTCAGTGAATTATCGTCGAATCCGATGCTGATTAACAGAACGTGTACAGTGATTAGCTTTCCAGTAAAGGAGAACGGGAGGGCCCAGTGCCCGTCGGCTGGGTGTGTTTGGAGGAGTTTTAACTCTCGGTTGTTTTAAAGTACGGCGGGCAAGAGGGGGGCAGTGAGAGGGAGCGGGTGATCGGGGAGACATAGCAGACATGTGAGGACAGCCGAGAGCATAATGAAATGGGAGGCGGGCTGCCACCACGCTCCACCACACACACAACATGAAGTGACAGCAATGGGATGGGTGTAGGGGGGCTTGGAGTCAGAGGGTGTAAGGGGTGGGGAATTCAGGGGTCACAGGAAATTGAGAAGACAGAGAAGATTGCAGTGAAAGATAGGAAAAGGTGAAAGTAAGATACCGCTGCTACAACTGTTCAGGCCCGTGGGTGGGGAAAAAAAATGTCTCGTCGGCCTTTATAGATTTAGGTTTTCATTTAAGTTATCTTTTTTTAATGTGCAAGATTAGCAATTACGCCGCGGTCATTTAAATGAAGCCATGTAATGCTGCACGTCACAAAATAGATTGATTTCATTTTATATTATATATAGTATGCTTGAAAGATTGCTTCAGATTGATTCACATGGTTCAGTAATTAAGGCCTAGGGTAGGCAGTGCCGTGTGATGGCATCTCACACTGACCATGACAGGCAGGCTAATTGACCGGTGCTGAATTCTGCCACCAATATAGTGAGCAGATAATTTGCATTTCATGTATTAATTTATAAAATGAACCGCCGACATGGGAGAACAGCTTTACAAAAGGCTTCAAGTTCCATGAAGTTTCCTCTTTGCGTTGAAGATGTGGTTCTTTCGTCTGAAATGTTAATAAAAGCGGAAATTTGTTAGCAAATGTAAATATTAAATAGCCTCATGTATTCCGTTTCTTAAGTGCAAATGCAAACTATTTTGAGAGGTGCATATTTGCATGCGTGTGCTGTGCATGATTTGGACTTGGTG
>JAZEWU010000016.1:5421738-5431977 GCA_036362915.1 Geotria australis
TTTTTATCCTATCAACGTTATAATTAAATTTTAGACCTCAGCAGTTTTACTAGGTGTTTATATAAATCATCATTACTATACAGTTTCATCGTACACTAGGAAGGCCATGAGTAGTAATATAAAACTAATGTACATTTATTGCTGCTTAGTATTCGGTCGTATTTCCCTTAATATTCTGGCCAAGGCATGTTGTTTCCCTGGAACATGTTTCCCTTGTTAAGG
This sequence comes from Geotria australis, assembly GCA_036362915.1. Lineage (NCBI taxonomy): Eukaryota > Metazoa > Chordata > Hyperoartia > Petromyzontiformes > Geotriidae > Geotria > Geotria australis. The sequence goes on from JAZEWU010000016.1 coordinate 5,421,961, forward strand.
GTTAAACGCGTGGGGATGCTTGAAAGGATGCCTAGTGTCCATTGCCTGAGTTATCTCACAGCTATGGCAGATGAAAACAATTGGTTCATTTGCTTCAATGGCTAATTGGCTGGAAAACCCAAACACCTGAAATAAATGTGGGCACGGCGCTCGATATTCCGTTTTGTGCATTATACTTGCACCCAGGACACGCTGACTCTCAGGTCCACAATAATCTTTCACAATTCACATGGCACCTGCTACCCATTTTCCCTGTTGATTTTTAGTTACATAACGACGCGGATGAAAAAAAGAACAAGAAAAAGTATTCTTCAATTTTCCGTCAAATGTTATGCGCATGTTTAAAAACAAATGTGCATGCAAATTTGCCCCAAAACACTACTGCTTATTTGATCATAACCTAAATAATTATATGCATGGGCTCGGAGTGTCTGAAAAAAATATTCCACAATGCTTGTTATTCAAAACAAATATTTTAGGTAAACAGGCTTGTTTCGAATTTAATTAAAAGTACATGGCGTCCCAGAAAAAGTGCCTTAATTTCTTGCAGCCAAGAGACTAATTGTCACATTAGTACTGCTGCACGCCGAACATTAAACACCCAGTGCATTCAGTCTGAATCCGTTCAGAATCAAAACGAGGCAAAAAGCACTGGCACGACCGCAGCATATAATATTTGTAGGAACGCTTGAAAGATATCGATATTAAACCGACACAGTGAGAGTGAAGTTACTGATGGGGCCAATTGAGGTCAACTCCTAAATAACAATAACATTAATGGTCATCCTTAGTGGTGATTTCAACAAGACAAATGAGGCCGGGCGGTTGGTAGAGGTGGTTTCGGGAGAGTATGCTTTGTACGGTTTGCCTTGGCCAAGGTTTCAGAGGATAAAAAGCTTTTAGCGAAAAAGAGCCACATTGCAACCCCGCAGGGACTGATTTGGTATCCGGGTAGCCAAATCAATCTTAATTTCACTGTGCAATTAGTGTCATCGGCTGCAAGGACGGCTTAGCAATGGAAGAGGTGCGGTGAGTGCAGGGAAATCGTTAGATGGTGATTTGTGCGATTAACATTGGCAAATTGACGGGGCCCCGACAACCCCAGGAGATGTAGGCCTGAAGTACGCCATGGCGCAGCACCGATCGCCGTCAACAGAATTGAAATAAAAATGTTTCATCGATTAATTTTTTTTTTTTGAAGGGTTCCAGCAGGGGGGCAGGTCCAGGGTGGATGGGGTTGTGGGAAGAGAGGATGAGTAGGCGGGTACATGAGCGATGCTGAGAGTGAACGCCTGCACGCGTGGCCCCCCTCAGCCACCACCACCACCGCACACGTGCGTGAGTGAGCTGACGTATAAAAAACGACTGTGGAGCTGCAGCAATCGAACTATTATTGATGAGCAGCCACGAGGATTCATAGCACAGCTTTAAGAGACACTTCCGCAGAGACTCCGATGCACAACCAACCAACAGATAAGCTGTTTTCCGAAGCTAAACTATATTTAATGGCCGTGTGAAATATATAAAGAATGCTTTGGGGGGGGGGAATAAAAAACAAAGTACAAGTGTATGTTGTGCCATGTATCAAATGTTATGCTCTTGTCTGATCATCGAATAATAAATCTGCCTAGTAAACTGGCATGGAAGATAAAGCGTGGCTTTTGAAAGCATTGAAAAGGTTGTGGTGCATTTACCAGGATCTGCAACTTACAATGTGTAGGATTAGGTGATGGACCCGAAAAAATCAGCCCTGCGAAGAATGGGTTACAGTGACAAATACAAATGATAGATGAAATCAATCAAGGCAGGCATAGTAGTTTTGGAAAAGGCATTGTTATGTCCTTCAGCTAGACATTCCGTGTTGCAGTTTTCATTTCACAGAATACTTTTCATTTCCACAGTATTACTGCTGCTATTACTAAATGTGCATTTATGCATTATTCAAATACTGGAGAAGGTCTTCTTACATTCTTTTTATGTTTGAAAAAGTCAGTATATATACATATATATTACTCTGGGCTTTGGAATCTTTTTTTGATAAGAAAATGTTGAAATAGGCTAGGCAGTTTATTTCAAATTCTGAGCCACACAAAATATTTTGAAACATGTTTACTTAGGATTCATAATGCTGTGATACTGGCCAAGACACTATGGCAATTGTTCAGTCACCAGATATCAGAATGCTTTCAGTGCTATCAGAATTGCTCGTATTTTTCCAGAGCGAAACTTTAAAATATCTCTAAATACACCAGCATTTAGTTGGCAATAGGTACGTTAGTATTGTCACAAATACACTACGGTCTGTTACTCAGTTGGAGACATTTTGGCCATTGCTGTAAGCTGTAAAGCTAGATGTGTTATAACACTATGGTACATTGTATACACCTTTTTACCAATTGATTTTCTTTTGTTTCTCAGTGTGTTTTCGTGTGTGTGTGTGTGTGCGCGTTGGCAATGGACTCGTGCATGCCACTCAAAGTCACTTGGACTTAACTTACAAAGGTTAACGCCCTGCAGGGGTCAATTGTAACGTCACACATCTAGCATGTTTTGAATTAATCCAGGGAGACAATTCGGCAGGTATCTTTGACCCGACAGATACCCTGCCCCCTACTTTCTGAAAAGAATGCTACAACATTGAAACCTGTGCGCGCACACAAGAACTGCCGTCTCAATAGAATGATACGGAAAGGGCAGAAGAAATCTCTGCATTTGCCCTTTGGAAATGTCACATCACCCAGGGCCTTGTCTGGTGTTAAACAGAGTGTGAAATCTTTCCTGTAAAGTGGATGCCCTCCTATCTATGGCATCTGTCAGTCTCTTAAACTCACAGAGTCAAAGGAATAAATAAATAATACTACTTACGCTATATATATATCTCTCTCTCAACTCTCTTTGTACTTTATGATAATATATTCTTCCCATATCTCATGATCTTGTAAAAAAAAGTCCCTTTGAATATTGCGACTGTGCGTTTTTTATATTGTTTTATATTGTTGTGTAGGAGAACTCCTACCTTTAGTTTATTTTACCAGTATATTTGTGTCGGAGTTAATGTTCTGGATCTACATTGTAGCTCTTGAAATCGGCGTCAAATTATCATGACCTTGCATTTATTCTGTGACCTCTACAGCTGGAATAAAAACACGTTTAAAGGTTCACTTCTCTTACTCACCAAACGCACATGTGAAGAAAACACTACAGACGTCAGCATTGAAGAAAGGTATCACCCTGGCTTTTACCGTGGGGAAAATGTAGATGAAAAGTAGTTAATTCTAAATAATTAGCGATTTCCATAAGCATCACTCTCTTTTCAAACCGTTAGTCAAATACACTGAAAAGTAACTAATTGCTATTGGTCTCTCGATGCACACGATTGCTGATCTGTGCAACATGCAAATCTGCAATTAGCAGTGTCACGCGTGAAAACCAAAACACGCATGACCCCATCAAAAACGTAGAAAAAAAAAATCGTTACCCGATCTCAGCCCACACAACTTGATAATTACACTAGTCCTCTGATGTGGGTGGACGTTTTATGAACAGTTTTCCATTAAACTGCTAATATACTAATTGGTTGTAAATTCTTAAGCTGTGGCCATGTGACTCAGTGAACCCCTGTGACTGCTCACCCCTTTTTCCCAAACGCTTGCATTTCACAGACACATGTGACCCTGAAAAAAGGGCACTTATCGATTGAACGGGCACTTCTCAACTCCAGAAGAGACGCAATAAATAAGCCATGTAATAACGTCACACCTAAACCCGGTGCATCTCTTGGAAATACAGCACAGCCCAAACTAATTATACTGTATAGTTTCCTTTCAATTGGACTAAATCCCTGAATGCCATCCCACTGTTCTTATTTAACAACTTTTTACAGAAATCCCTGAATGCCATCTTGAGCTATGGGAGCTTCAAAGCTCTGAAATGAAGGATCTCGTTTTTATGAGGCGTGTCATACCCTCCTCGATGTTCCTGTTTATTATTTGTCCCCAATCCTGTTGCTGCACGGGCATAATTTAAGAGTCCAGAGCCTTATGCCTGATCAAGTCAGTAATAAATTGGGTGCAGAAAATGTGCTTTGTTTTATAGACCGCATTGCACAAAGTCATTTGCAATCGTATGGCTGGTGTGGAAGCACAAGAAATAAAAACCACTCAAGTAGACTGAAAGTGGCCGTTATTGTGTTTTTATAGGTAAATCCCTGGCTGCTATTTGGGTGAACATGACATTGTTCAGTTTGATCATCAAGCCTATTTATATTTTGCTCAAAGTGGGTGCCATTAGGCCGTCTTACATTAGATAAATAGATGTTTATTATTACCGCAGAATATACCCAGCGAGCTTGCAAGCTCTGGCTGCAGTATTTCTGCGAAACAACAAACCTAGGAGCTAAACTAAAATTGCATTGATAACTGGAGCACGCGTGACTAACCTGTGGTTATTGGTTTATGCCTTGTGGTGAACTCAGGGCACCAGCTGGCCTGACCAGCTTTGGGCTATCTACCTCTTAGTGAAGGACTCCATTTCTCACGGTCTTACGATGCAACAATCGATCAAGCTCCGGCACATGAGCCAAAGTCATCGCTCAGGCATGTTTTCTCCTTTGGTTGTCAATTCATCTTTAGTCTCGACTACCAACCATTATCCCTTCTAATGAATGACAGGCACTTCTCATACCCAGATCATTTTCTTCAAGTAAATATTGTTTCTCTAACCTTTGTCAGCGATTTGAGCACGTGTTTCTAATTTTTTCCCATCTCATGGTAATATCAAGCGTGCACCTTTGCTCCATTTTATTTGTCAACACTTATGTTTCTCATCCATGTCATAGCAGGAAAAATCGTACTGATTGAACACATTTTTCTTTAGCCAAATTGGTATGTTGCTTTTCATTTTAAAGTTGATATGCAAAAATGCATTCTAACGTACTCTTGTCCAATTGTTTATCTTATGATATTCATCCGGGGGTGGACCGTTGGCGTGGTGAGTAGCACTGCCACCTCACAGCAAGAAGGACCCACGTTCGAATCCCGGCTCGGTTGACTTACTGTGTGGAGTTTGCACGTTCTCCCCGTGTGTACGCGTGGGTTTTTGCCGGGCACTCCGCTTTCATCCCACAGTCAAAAGACATGGTGTTGCATAGGTTAATTGGCCTGCTGACTAAAGTGCCCCTGGTGACATGTGATGGACTGGCATCCCATCCTGGGTATAACCCTGCCTTGCACCCTGTGTGCCGGGATAGTCTCAGGCTCACCACAACCGTGTACAGGATTAAGCGGTTTCTTACAATGGATAGATGGATGATAATCATTCAGGTCCACCTTCAATAACTGCCTTGGGTGCACACACTGGTGTATTTTCCAGTTTCGTCCCTCCAACTGATACCGTCTATTGTTCAGCGAACTTGTACATGACTTTTGTTTTCCTTATTATTTATCTTGATCCACACTTTGCATGTTTCTCCATGTGTTCGGAAAATCTTAAATGGTTAATAATTTTTTAGTCATATATTTGTACCATTATTTCTCCGTTAATAATTTCCAGGGGGAAAAAAACTAATAATTTAGCACCGTTGTGACTAACTTTGGCGAGAACGTATCGCTTTGTGGGCGCCATCCGTACTAAATTGCCCCCGGTGCCCTGTGATGGACTGGCGTCCCATCCTGGGTATAGCCATGCCTTGCGCCCTGTGTCTGCCGGGATAGGATCCTGCTCACCGCGACCCTGTACAGGATTAAGCAGTTTCTGATAATGGATGGTGTCTCTTTGTCGTACTCTCCTTCGTATATTGATTGTATTGCTCTCTTCAAACATTCTTAGTTTATCCGTTCCATTTTCCGAAACGTGTTTCCGTCATTTGTCACGATACATTTAGGCCATGTTTTTCTCCCCGTTTAGATGCTGACCCATATTCGATTAAACCCAGCTCATACACATGTACATGTATTACAATGCATAGGCTTTTCTGGGGATTTTTTTTCTTTCTAGCTGTGATCCGGTGAACTGACAATCCAACAATTCAGTATCGCCAAGCCTCCGCATCTAGCAATAGAGCCGCAAATGGCGATCAAATCAATTCATATGAAAAACGGTTGCAGGCTGACAGAAATCAATGGGACGTATTTGCTGGCAGAGTGAAAGCAGATTAAGCATGGTTCAATACTCTTTCTGAAAAGACCAGCAGGGGTAGTTACCAGCCGGCTCCAACTCTATCCTTTCAAATCCACACTGTTATTGAAGCTTATTTAGCCCAAGCGCCCATTTGAGGTCATTTAGTCCGGGTCTCCGCCGTGCTTTCTGGCGTAATCTAGTTATCTGCATTTTTGTGTGTGGGGGCCTTGTCTGCATAAGCTGCCTTCTTGTTCCTCCTTCAATAGCCTTTGAAGTCACCTGCTCCTGGCTCCCAAAACTTAGTGACTGAAAGGCATAGAGCTGCACATTTTCAGGATCTCAAATTAAATTAGCCCAAGAGAATGACTTTCATTCCCATTGATGCTTTCAGTTGCGTTAAGAAAAAGTAAAATTTGCAAGTATACAATTAATGCATTTCAGCACGTGTAACAAAAGGAGTTCCACGTATTTTGCAGAAACGGCCTAGTGTATCACCGTGGCTCACTTGGTCGAGTGGAAAAGTCTATTTGTGCGCATCGATGGCGGAGTGGTTAGTTCACTGAACTATGAGCCCTGCTGTCCGGGTTCAGCTACCCAACCACAGCTGACATCGGTGGTGAGCGATCCCGTAACCGGCCTTGAACATCCTCTTCACTGACCCACAATGACCAGCGTGCTCAAGCACGCTCAAGGAACACCCCATGACCGACAAAACAGTGTCGAGACGGCTTCGTGCAGCAGTGGATAGACAGTTGTAAATTATTATTACTAGCGAACGGAGTTCCACGCATTTGTGGAAGCAGTCGACCATGACACAGAGACTCTCTCTAGTCGAGCCTGAAAGTTTATGAACACGCACGGCTTTCGTGACGCATCCTACAATAAACCAGCTTTATGGTGGCCAGAGTCTTGTACGTGTGTATTGGAACAGGGCTCTTGTCGATGTATTGATCGTGCCACTGGCTCAGCAATGGCTTTGGCCTTATAATCACGGGATGAACGGCCAGTCGCTCACACTAATGGTGTTTAAATGCTGTTTAATGGCTGCCTCGTACAGCAGAATCGTGGATTTAGGGCGTTAACAAGGTGGTAAATCTGAGCAATGAGATTCATTCTCGGCTCTAGGTTCTCTGCGTTTCCCTCCTTGTAGGGGTCTTAACGTTTAAGTGTACCTGCAGTGCGATCCTTGTGAATACTCGCTTGTCTGTTTAATCGTTTCATTTAATCGCTCTGATTGTTTAAAATTATTATTAGAAACCATTACCTGGAAACGTTACTGGATGCCTGCTGGTAGCACACCTATTCCACGTCGCCCTACACGGCATTTGTTTCACAGACGTGTGAATGAATGCGTGAGCTTTGCAGTCGGATGTGGAGGCTTCGCTAATCATTGTTTTGCAGAAGCTAAAACGTCCACACGCCCGATTCTAAGCCTAGAATAAATCTCCTCGTGTGACCGGAACTGAAGCATTAAAACGAACATGAATATAAACATTCAACCGGGAACAGTTAATATAAATCCCAAAGCACATGTGCCCAAACATACCCACGTGCACACATTACACACAATTAACCACGCAGAATGATGGGGCGGTCGTAGAGCACTTAGTGGGTGCGTTATGAACCCGGCAACCTGACTTCGATTATTGGCCACAGCGAATATCCGTCTGGAGAAATATTATAACCAGTCCTGCCGTCCTGAGCTACGAACCCACACTGACCAGTGAGCGCGTGGTGGTGAATAATAATAATGATCTACTTTTCTAACGCGCGCATTTTCTCCGGGTGCGTTGCACCCGTTGATTCGGAGGCGCGGAGCCCTGCTCAGTCGGTTTGTTGTGAGTCGGTGAAAAGGCGACTTTTTAAGAGTTATTTGAAGGCTGTAGGGGACTGTGTTTGACGCAATAGGTGTGGCAAGCACCCCGTATCCAAAAGAGCACGGAGAGACCTTCATCCATTGGTGGAATGGGACATGAATATATTTATTTATCTCTATAATGATAAAAAAAGGTTCAAACATGTATCCACAATATATATATACATTGATGCATGATGGTTGATTTTCAAAGCTGTTTTTTTAGGATAGCCGTGTCACGCTCCCTCTTTCTTATTTGCGACGTTTCGCCTCCCACGTTGGAGGCATCTTCAGGCATCACCCACTCGGCCATTGTGCAGCGCTTTGTGACCCTCGGGTGAAAGGCGCTATATAAAATGCTATTATTATTATTATTCCTGGCATGGTATTAAATCTCGCTTCCAAAAACACTGCATGCAAATACATAACAAACATGGAGTGTATTTTGTTTTAAAGATGATAACTACAATACGTGCATTGACTTCATAAAATGTGACTGTTTTTGCATATGTGTGTGTTTGTATGTTAGCGTGTATGTAGAGCCATAGCACCTAGGTCTGTCCCGTCATCTGTCTGCGAGCCTTCTACACTTTGCGTGGCCTTAAGGTACACCTGGCCTGGCACAAGCGCCATAGGGACGTCACCGCCACTCAGTAGCGAACGGGGGTTGTGGTTGTTGTTGTGCTCGCCTGCTTATATAGAGATATGCATGTGGCTAGATTTACAGAAAACCATAGTCAATCCACTGCTGGATGAAAACCTCCCCAAACAGCTGCCGTCTCTCGCGTTCCTGTGATGTACTAATCCAGCATGCACACCAGGTGGATTATTAGATTTCATATTGATGAATAGTGAACTTTACTCGGCATCTTGCTTCGTACATGCATGCTAGAGTGTGTTAATGTGTTTGTGGCTAGCAGGAAAGGAACTGTTCTGCACTTAAAAGTCAACCAGGAGACCAAGGATGTCTATCCTCTGGAGTCTCAATTTAATGGGGATCTGTGGCCCTGAAAGCACAGCTATTTCATCCATTGTGGCAGTTTATCTCTTTTTTATGCCTTCTCTTTTTTAAAGTTCATTGACTCAAACCAGTTTACCCCCAAAGTGTTATATGATGAAGGAGGGAGGCAGGGGAACCGAAGTGTTGGAAAAAGACCCGACTCTGCCAACTTAAAGTTTAAGTGTATCATGATGTATTATTTAGTAGCATGAACCCCGAGAATCTTTGATGGCTTACGTTGTTGATCACGATGAACACGAGATATGTCAAGATCTTGAGTAAAATTGACCTAACGGTGAGAGTCTGAAGTGGATGCCACGCTGTAAAGTGTAATCTCCGATCAATATGTCTTCACTCCCCGCTTTGAAGAAGGATCACTGCCTGTACCATCATCCCTGCTACATGTAGAAAAAATTGTCAAGGTTCAGCCCTGTAATAATTTTCTCACGCCACCGCTGGTGGAAAGGGTCTCCACTAGAGAGAACTCTAGAGGGCCCCCTCTCGAAAGAAATTGACCAACTCTTTCACTGGTGGCCAGCTGTCTTGTAGGAGGTGGTGAGTACCCACAATCTACTCCACGCCGTGGCGCGTTAATGAATACCCAATTATACAGCGTTGACCAAAACAAGTGACACGTTGTATTGATGTAGGTTTTCACGGCTCAGTTCACGATGGTTGCTTTTCAGACCTGTTCTTTCTAGATGTCGAACAATCTCTCTCTCTCTCCTTCGCGACGTTTCGCCTCCCACAATGATGCTTCCAGCAACGTGGGAGGGCGAAACGTCGCGAGAGGGAGATCGCTCAACACAGCTGTCCCGAAAGAACAGCACTGAAGTCCAGCCATAAACTGACAGATTTATATTTATTGTAGATAAGAAATGTGATAGTTTTTTTCTGAATCACATTGTACTAACCGGGTAGGACAGAAGCGGTATTGGTTGGGGTGGGGGGGAGGGCAGGAATTAAATCTCCAGATCCACGGAGCATCGTGCCGCCACCCAGTGACGTGTGCCACGCATATCACGTTGCCCGCGTGCTCAAACCG
>JAZEWU010000016.1:5433238-5472766 GCA_036362915.1 Geotria australis
TCTCTCTCTCTGCGCTTTCATCGTGCCTCTGAATCATTCTCTCTTCAAATACCTTCGACATTTAATTAATATGTGCACGCTATAAATCAGAGGTTTTTCAAAGAGGAAGCAATTTTCTGCACGTGGATCTTGGCACATCAAAAGAGTAGCCACAATGTTCCATGTATTTGGCCTACAGGTAAATCGCCAAATGCTTTAACTGCTATGCAAGGATCTCAAATCGAACTGGCAACCTCCAGATTTGCATATCCAGAATGCTAACCGTTAAACTATGGCAGCATCTTAGTACTTTATATATTATATCTCATAAGGCAGTGTTTATGATCTCGTAAACCCTCAGTGTTCTCTATTACAGTCTAGACTTTTGAAGTTTGCCATAAACATACAACTGGTTGAAAAGGTAAAATGCCGGTATATAGTACATTACATATTATATGTTCTTGCTATATGTGCTTTGTAATTGCTTTTTTCAAAAGGATATTAAAAAGTTTTCTTTGACAGAAAAACTTTTGACAGCTTTTATACCATGAAATATACAATTATTGAGCCGTTATGGGAGAGTGGGTGAGAACAACCTTATGTAGACAATATAATTTTGAAAGCGTTTCTAAAATGCAACATTATACATTTGGAATGCAGCGCATGATTACCGAGATATAATATTAACGCTGCATTATTCAGACCACGTGACTGTAGTTCTTGAGGGAAAATGTCCTGTGGACCTGGAGTAATTATAGCCTGGAAGGTCAGTCATTATAGACTAAATTATTTTTTTACCCAATGTGTGGAATATGTGGTGAAAAATCGTGTACAACGGCTGGCATAACACCCCCAAGGGTTTGGCTTTCACAGCAATGAGCACTTTAAAAAAAATGGCAAATGTGTTTTTACTGTAATGCCAAGTTAGCCTTTAACCCATTATTTCACCCAGTATTTCTTTTTCATCATTAACCACCCACTGCTGAATAAATCCTGTGATGTTACTAATCCACCTCACCTAGTGGTGCAAACTAAATATGCGACATTTCTCGTGTAATTAATATAGAAGGACGAATGGATATTACCACACACATATGAGCCATATTGAGAACATTTCACATAATGTCCATAATACAATTTACCGCAAACCTATTCTTAAATAATTGCCTAATTGGAACCCTCAAGAATGTGTTTACCCGCCTCCACTGTATCACATGTTTATTATTATTGAATGGGAAACACCATTGCTAATTTATGAAAATATCATTATAGCGTATGAAGAAAATTAATGTAACATTACTGCAGGAGCTTAAATGCGTGCTCATTCTTATAGTGAGGATATAAAAATTAGAAGGCAATTGAATAACAGTACAGGGACTATAATATTTGAAACGTTGGCACATTAAAGCAATGATACTGGAAAGAGAGTATAGTGCAGGGAATAAGGTTGCCAAATGAAGTGTTTAATTCGTGTCAGCGAGTATCAGATAGGACGGTAATTCCTAACGATGCATCAATCTCTCGATATCACTAATTGTAATTGCATTGCTCTATACACACTGCACAGGGGATCTATCCCGAAAATCTAGAACGTGCGGTTGGGGAGTTCCGTAAGGGAGTTTTGCTTTACATAGAAAGATAGATGTTTATTATTACAGCAGAAAAATACCCAGTGAGCTTGCAAGCTCTTTTCGGGACTCCTGCGACACAACAAACATGCGAATTGCTGACAATAATAAATATGAGATGCAATGTTGATGGGTAGGTACCATCAATTCTTATCGGCCCCCCAGTCAAGTGACGAGTGTGTTTGAGGGTGTCGAAGGTGGTTGAGGGAGGGCGTGGGTTGTGGAAAATTAATTCTTGGGGACGGAGCCTCCAGTCCCTGCAACAGATAAATAACACCAATGGCAATCCCAGAGATTGGTATTAGCCAAGCAGAAGCGGGGACATTCTCACACGCTTTCAAGAAGAAGGTGCGATAGTGAATAACATGAGAACAAGTTTTACTTTATGTTCTTAAACTACGTGACATTCAGAATTCAATTTGTGGATTTTTATTATTTTTTCCTCCCACAATGAATGTCATTTTGATCGTCACTTTAATCCTGCATTTTTGCAGGTGTGAAATTCAGCTATTGTGTGAATTTAGCGTGTCTGATTTTGGCCATGGAAAATGTTTTCCGTTTAAAGGTACGAATAAAGCTGCTCTTGTAGAGCCTTCTTTACCACGGCTGCGGCCAGCTGCAAGTCGATGACATATTTCAGAACGTAAAGGCTACCAATCTCACACTGTGTCAGTGCACGTGAGCTGGCCTTGTTAAATACAGAGAATAATTATTCGCCACGCCAAGAGCTCGACTCGTTGAATAATACTAAAGAACTGTACCATGCTAGATATTGGTCAGTGGTCCAAAGGTGCAACATATGTAATTCAATTCCTAATGCATCAAATTCCTTGCACAGTAATGTCATTATTCTCAGTAAAGCGGCTTTTGCCGCATTCTCCTAATATTTTCATCATTGTCTATTTTATGGAAAGGTATATGCGTGGTCTTCTTTTTTCCTGGGTATAGCCCTGCCTTGTACTCAGTGTCTGCCGGGATAGGCCGCGGCTCACTGTGAGACCCTGTACAGGATTAAGCGGTTTCTAACAATGGATGGATTCACAAAATCTACATTCCCTAAATCTGTCCTATTTGTAACGTATTATTGGATGTGTTTAAAATTACATCGTCTTTACCGACTATCATCATCAGCTACTATCTATCCACAGCTGGAATCATGCGTCCATCCATCGCCGCTATTCCTCTCACTCGGGCACACGAGCCCATCTCATTGCTCCCACTCCACAGAGGTCATTCTCTTGGACGTGTTGATTTATTGTATGTTATGAAATTATTGGTCATTTTTGGCCTGTGCAATACCGCGTGTTACTGGTTATGTTATGGTTATGATTAGGGTTTCATCCTTGCACAATTTGGTGGTGAGTTTATTGTATTAACGTATTACGTTATATGTTGAGTGCGTTGGTTAGTTCGAGCGTTTGTTGTGTCGCAGTAATCCTGCATCCAGAGCTTGAAAGCGCACTGGGTATTTTCTGCTGTAATAATACATCATGTGTCCCAAGCCTTGTAATTCCATTGTAGTGTACAACAATATGTCCCTAATGTGTATTTGGTCTCAAGTCCACGTGGTCCCCTTCCGGTCTCTCGATGCGGTTCCCAGCAATCCCCTCTCCACATGTATCCCATTCTCCTGCTGATTGCAAACTCGAATAGATGCGTAGTATATCTCTTTTATGGATATACTATGCATGATGTTAAATCGAATAGATGTCCTCCTATCTTAATATTCAATCATTTACCAGTTGAGAATTGATTTCAAAGCTGTCCTTTCGTGCAGCGCTTTGTGACCATCGGGTGAAAGGCGCTATATAAATTGATATTATTATTTAGAATCTGACACCTTACTCCAACCGTCTAGGCAAGTGCCACGTTGGAGGCACCTTCGATGTTTCGCCTCCCCCAACGTGGGAGGCGAAACGTCAAGAAGTAGAGGGAGGTAGCACTCTATACGGCTATCCCGAAAGAACAACTTGACAAAGCAATTATCATACATCGAGCCGTGAAAACCTATATCAGTACATTTCCCAATTATTTTTCAGTCACCCACACATCTTTGCAGCTCTTACCTTCCTTTGCATGCTGTGCTGTGATTTGTCGTCATTCAGAAGTGGGTTGATTTGTTCGTATTTGTAGCCTATTTCTACGTGTTCACGGTCCGTCATTTGAAAAGATCACTGAATTTTCTTTAACTTATAACGGTTCAATATCTTCGGCTGTGTACCTCCATCTAGAGTAGCCTTGTAAAACAAACATTCTCTGTTTTATCGTCAAAACGGCTCCTAACGCACTCCTCCATAATTAGTCAGCACCCCCTCTATGTAGGAGAAAGGTTGTGGCCATTGAAATGTATGGAATGTTTTCATTTTACTAATTCCAAATATGCCCCATTTATTTCCGTTAGTTCCGTCTCCCGTTCGGCCAGGTTTTTGCTCGCGGTGAATAAATCACTCCCAATGCCTTTTATGTTCCTAACGTCGCGACTTTCAAGGTTTCGGGTCGTATTCGTTTTACTCCAGGCATCCTTCTTAAAGTACATTTACGTGTGAAAATAACTTTCACATTCTTTTGCGTATGAGTTGAAAACACTAAAAATTATGGACCAACTTGCTGCACTGCCTCGTAGAGCTACATCAGTAACGCGAAAGGCGAGTGTCTCGTGCGTTTATACATAATCCGCCTGACCACGCTGCAAGTAACTGGATTAAAGTCAACTGCCACTGTACGTAGTAAGCCTTAGGGGCTTACAATATGGGCATTATTTAAAACATATTTGGTAAAAAACATTGCTATCGTTTTTTCCCTCTTGTTTTTACCCAAATTGTGCCACTGGTGTCATGTCACGATACTCATTTTCCATTCAGATCTCACACAGAGCAGCGCAAGCCGCAAGCCTTCGCGTTAGATGGCCCATACAAGCGGATATCACAGAGCTACTTCAGAGGTCGTTGCAAGTGACCTCTGGTCCACACAGTAGGGATCAGACTTTCCCACAAAGCCTGCCAACCACCGAGAACAATGCATGGCAGTAAAAACCAACATTTTAAAGTCTTTGTGGAGTTCAGCCACATTAAGAGACAAATCCAATGTAACGTGATGGAGGGTTATTCTGCAGTCATTGGCGATAAGGCTGAGACCGTCGACGCACTGGACTTGTGAACCCAGGCTAATTACAGGCAGCAGCTGACCATCATGCTTCGAAGAATCGCAAAGAAGAAGACAGGCAGCTGCTTGGATTCGAACCCAGCTTCTCAGAAGTGCCAGCTCAGTGGCCTGACCTGAGAGCAACATCGCCACCTATGTGAGAAGGTACAATTAGGTTGCAGCAGGATTCATCAAAAGGTGACGATTACGGTGGTGTTTAAAATGTACTCCTTAAAGACGTGAGATCACTAAGCCGAATTAGAAATCAAAAGTGTCTCTCTTGCACAGCAGCATGGTTAAAGGGAGCCGAATGAATTACACACAGGCACAGCAGAGGAAAAGGTATTTTACAAACACCGTGGGGATTTTGCCCATTATTATTTACATTCAATAACACCATAAAAAGTAGACACTCATGATAATTGTGTAAGTAGTCTTTCACGACCGATATTATGATTCGTAATTATTTCTTTTTGATTAGATTGTGTAGATATAATGTGCATTTTAACCATAATCTTCCACCACCCGGCAGGGCCAATCAAATAAAGTCTTCACGTGGGCAAATATGGCAATTGATTTGGTTTTTCAATAAAACCGGAGGAATGTTAAAAAGTGTGGACATTTAAAAAAATATTGTACGACGTTTCGCCGGTGATTACATCCAGCGTTAGATGTTACCAAAAGCTCTCATGCGTCCATTACGTTGACGTACGAATTATTTCTCGGGAGCTTTAAAAAAACTGCTTTCTCTCTTCGAAACAGGGACACAGGGCAGAAAAGCGTGCTTCCTGGAAAAGTATAATCTAATTTTATTAGACCCTAAATATGAAAAATGGTAATTGCCCAATTTTATGGTATTATTATTTTCCAGAACATATTTTGACATTTTAACTAACCAAAGGCATTAGGCGTAATTTATTGTAAGCACTTTATCTTGTTATTTTCATATTTCGCATTATATTTCCCCTTCCTTTCAGAGTGTGCATTGTGCATATGAATGTAGATCTTGAAACAAGAGCCAAAATATTGTGTTTTCAACCGCTAGCGGTCTGGGAGTGAAATGATCACACGCCTTGGAGGAGATGTATACCGTTATTGCCATCATCCTATTGATTTCATCATTCATCTACGGATTGATTGCAGACAAAAACTCGTTTATACATTAAAACTTTTTTTTACATTTCCTAGCTTCTACAAAGTTGTTGCACTTTACGTGGCCTTGACCGGCTGCAATAGAGATTGAGCCATTATTATTTCATTTATACACATGTTTTAATTCACAAAACCTTAATGCCATTGTGATTTACAGCTTCCTCACCTACTCATGCGATTAATTCTCTCGGTGCATGACAGTATTGTCAATATCAATTACTGTTACGTTCGCCTGCTTTCTTACGTAACTTCGTAAATCAATGGAAACTTCCTGTAAGACTTATTTCAATATTTCATAAGCACACGGAACAGCTTAATAGGCGCCTCGCTTTCTCTTCAATCAAACGGGAATTTCTTTCGCGTGGAATTTACCATCTTTCGCCTTGCCGCGTTGTCCGGCATCTGCCATGGGTAGGGCATTTTCCACTTACCGTCATCTCATGCCACCCCTAACCTTTTCACACATACACACGCTGAACTCAGGCCAAAAGAACCCCCCGTAATCCATTAGAGGCACTCACATATCCCTGGACCCTCTTTCAGCAGACAAGCCTAATGCACATAACCAATAGCATGCTACAGCTTACAGCACATTAACAGCAAGTACTTTCCATTATTTAATCACAACCAACGGACAAAGGTTTTGACATTATATTTCTTTATAACAATTTTCCATATGTTATAGTAATTAATACCCGAGTGTCTTTGTGGTTTACAGCAGCTGCCGAGCTGAAAGACAACGATGTCCAGAAGCTGAACATTGTGCTTCGAAGAATCGCAAAGAAGAAAAAGAGCTGCTAACCATGAGGAGGTCAGGTTAGTGAATTGTCAGTATTAATATTGGGGTAAGTCTTTCTCATTCCACTGCTGGATTAAGGCTTGCCCACACAATGTCGTTTGTTGGGATTTGTTTGACCGTACCTGACTACTGGTTGGGCCATGCTGACGTTTGCCGTGGCTAGGAAATCAAACTTATACGACCAGGTTCATAGCACAGAGCAGTGCAAACCACTGGGCTACCACTCCACCCCTTCATACTGGTGGGATATTGATTAATTGGTTTAAAACACGGGCGGCAGGGTGGCACAGTGATATCATCTGCGCCTCATAGGAAGAAGGTCCTGCCCGAGGCGGTTTGATTCCCGCCTCGGGCACCTTTCTGTGTGGAGTTTGTGTGTTCTCCCCACTGTTCTGCGTGGGTTTCCTCCAGGTTCTCCGGTTTCCTCCCACAACTAATAAAAAAAACTCTCATTAATTAATTGGCCAATAACATAATATATAGGTTGCGGAGTCTGGCGGGTTGGCGTTGGCTAACAGCCTGGCTTGACTACTTCCCTGTACAGGTTATGTCGCGTCTCTGAAGTGTCCTCTCTTAGAATGAATACCTGTGAAATCGAATTACTATGTGGTATGCGTTGTAAATAGTATGTATTTATTATTTAAATTCAGTTATAGTTTTAACTGGAAATGTAAGAGGTATAGGTGCATGCCTGCAATTGCTTGCTCACGCCACTGCTAGCAGATGGAGCCTCCACTCGAAGGAGGTCTGAAGAGCCCCTATAGAGAGTTTTTTTTAACATCTTGGAAAAGGTGTGAATGCTCACGAACAGCAGTAACGTGCTAGTAATATTATAAATGCCATGGACGCTTAAGTCATTTATTATTAAATGGATATTTTAATTGATTAAAATCGATTGTTATGTTCACGATACATTCGTTGCATTGTGCGGGTAAGGATCCATTATTTGCGATTTATTTGTATTGTCTCTGAAGAGGCTGCATGACCCCCTCAACCCCGAGGGGGTCATGCGGCGAAAACCCACGCGGACACAGTGCGAAAATGCAAACTCCACACAGAAATGCACCCGAGCCGGGTATCGAATCCCAGGGCCTTTATTGCTGTGAGGCGGCAGCCCGACTCACCATGCCTACATAACCTAATTTTTGGTTTAAACCTGCACAAAAATATATCTTTCATAATTCGAAAAGTAATGGTAAAATAAAAAAAAACTGAAAGGGTGGATAATAAAAACTCAAATGGAAAGAAATTGCAGCGATAACATGAGTAATTGTAATACATTATAATGGATTGGCCATCATGGATGGATGAAGGGCTTCCAACGCCAGTCAGTGCGTGGGGGTTATCTTAAGTATCCAGCTGGTCAAATTGTATTGACGAAGGTAGGGAGTAGAGACCTATGAGCATAGAAGTACCGTACAACAATTGCATTTGTGACAGCTCCCTCTGCTGCCCAGTAAGCCTCGCGGATCCTGTGACAACCATTGTGCACAGTGATCTCCCATGCAAGCACCGTCCAGACTCAAATCTGCTTAGCTTCCGAGATCTGACGAATTATATAGGTATAATATTCGGTAATCTGATATTCGGTAATCTGAGTTCCAGTGATCCTGCACTTTTAGCACATAATATCCTCACATCCGTGCTTAGGGATCAAAAAATGCTCACGCTGAACCGAGACTCTTTACTGCATGATGAGCTAATAATCGACAAGCATTTATTTTGTGTTTCACGTTCACGTCGAAGCTTTCAGTTCAAGCTTTCAGCAATACAAGCGTGAAATGCAATCGTGGTGGTTTATTTGTCACGTTTGATGGGTGATTTGAGTTTACATCAGCGCATTTACATGAAGCTTTGTCTTGTGCAAGCGATGTTGACACTTTAAGGCTCTTCGAAATCATCTCAGTGGCATTTAAAGAAGTAAACCTGGGAAATACATTCTTGAATCTACATATTTTTTTGCATGTCAGCTGTCAACCTTATAATTGGTATTAATTGGGTGATATCACGAAAATTACATATGCAGTGAAAATAAATAAATATTATGTTCCAGTCCCAGTATACTCGACAGAGCCCGACGAAATCCCATGTTCCACGGGTAGAAGAGAAAAATGGATGCGGGGAAAAGAGGTAAAAGAAATAGGGGTTGCGATGATGAATAAGCATCTTTTTTTTCTTTGACACTAAGTCTGAAAAATATGAAATGCGTTGCAACTGAAAGCAGTGCCTGTAGAAGCTTTCAAAGACAAATGAGAGCGCTTGACATTTTCTCCCGTTTTTTTATTTATATATTTACACCCCCCCCTCCCAACTCCCTTCCTCCCCCCACACACCCCTACCCCCTGGACACATGATAAAGTGGGGCAGCCATCATATTTGAAAGTATGTTGGGATAGGAATGAGGATTTTTTTGAGCTGGGATTTTGGGAATTTTCCAACAAATCCGGTTCTAAGAGTGGCCTCTCACTGAGACCTCAAATTTTAGAGGGACACGCTGCACCGGCCCAAAAAATCCAAAAACAGATTAGCCGTCATACGTAATCCGAGGTATAATCCTTCTGGCCTGAGAGAAAGGATATATTTTCGTAGTGACTTAGTGGCCATGTATAGCACTTGAAAGTGACTGTTTTGATTATAAAGGAGAATGTGATTTTTTTTGTAAAATCGATTTGTAAATGTTTATATTTTTCTATAACATTTTGAATAAACAATTTCTTCAAAATATTAGGTACAATGTAATGTACTGTGCGAGATGGTAGGCTTCTCTGAAATGTATAAATGCACACTTCACGTTGGTAGGAAAAATAAAATGGGGAAGCTTCATTACGGTCGTATTATACACTATTTTGTCATGAACGATATTATGGAATTATTAATCCCAACTCATTCCCCAATTATCTGAAGTTAACAAGGCTACAAATTAAATTTTCTCTACCACGAGATGTCCTTGCTCACAAAAACATTCCAAATAGCAAAGGTGCCCAGAGTTAAAAGGTTTTATTCAAAGCTCATCAGCAAAACTATTCTGCACTTTAATTATGGCCTTATGTATTGACCTCTAGGAAGATCAATGTACAGTAGTTTTAATTTGTGATTACTCTTTGTGAAAAAGAGCCCACATAGTGCCTGCAGCCTTTTAGTTGGGAGTAATTTTTAAAGAAATATATGAGTAAAACCAATAATGCGTTGTATATCTTGTCGTCATCATTCAACAAGACAAGTGTTATTTTACAAAGGGGTGGTCAAAAAGTTTAGAGAATTAAATACAATGAAACATTATCGATTTAATCTCACAGGGTATTTTCATGCCTTCATCTCCGTGTATTCGACAAAGAATAGAATACTTGTACATTGACTCTTGTTAAAGGTTACCGTGATTAAAAATAAGGATGGTGTGTCAGCTCACAGCGACATTTTTATCCGCATTAACCAAAAGCGTGTTTACCATTGATCTTCAACAGCTTGTTATATAAAACCTTAACAAAGTACGAATTTAACACATAATTTGAATGTCATTGACAACATGTAGGCAGGCTGAAGGCTTGCACCAATGGTTTAATGTGTAATCGGATTGGATATGATTTTTGAACGGGAAAAAAATACTAAATCTTTCTGACCCAGCATGTGTCGGGATGTGACCATGAGGTCACATCCTGATTGGATCACTACGAAAACATTTTGTTCATGTTTTATCACACTCAGGTCTGAGTAGGGTATTATTCGGCAATTCCTTGTTTGTATATTTTTTTAGTGATTTAAAATCGATTCTTACGTTTAAGATTATGTTCAATTTAGAGCATACCCTAAAAAAGTTAGAATTTACCTCCTGATATCCAGTAGCTGTGGAAATGTCCCCTAATGAAGTATAACGATCCTAGATTTATTATCTAACATGTGGCGCCATGCTATATTGTTGTTGCTACGAGGGATGTTAAGGCAATTTCTCTTTGATCATCATGTGGTGAAGCCGGGCCTATGATCAAATCACACGGGGTTGAGCCTGGATAGAGCTTGGATGAGTGGCCACCCTGCATAACAGGCGTTATAGGATGAGGAGGCTATGCTTTGGACACTAGGAGGAGGGCAGTGCAAGCGTAATCTGTTATTAGACTGTACCTGTACTATACTCGTGTGTCTGCACCAACCTGCACTGACTAGCATGGTGAAGTTTGAGTGAATAACCCCCACAATCTGCACGCTATAGAGAGGCTGTCATGCAGCAGCGAACGGACAAAAAGGTCGTACATATAATGTGCATAACCTTAACAAAGTACTGTACAATCTGTTGTTATACATTACAGTTCAGCCCTAATTAGTAGTCAGTTCAGATTGGATTTTTGCTGCTGCTGACTGATTGAATCCGTTGCAATGTAGATTGGATAGGATCGGAATCAGATTTGGGTCGTGATCGACTGGACGTGATTGAGTACCGTTAGACCCAAAATGTGTAGCCATAGTAGGCCAATTAAGGACTGTGATGTCCCAATGTGGCCCATAGGTCACAACGACAGTAACGATGGTTCTGATGATGACTACAGGACAACATTACATCACACTGAAATAATGTATACATATATTTTAAAAGAGGGGCTGAATATATATTAAAATAGTCTTAACAAGTGGCATAGAACAGCACGCTAGCAATCTTTTAATGTATGTGTTTTTTGAATATTGCTTCAATGAATAAAACCCCAAAAGATTTAGTGACAGCAAACTTCAAAGAGCATTATTTCATTTATTTTGTTTCATTTTTTTGAAATTATTATTTATTTACGTTATGATTAAATCTCCTTGAAACAGATCTCCGCATCCTAGGCAAGCTTCCGGGAACAGCCGCCACAAGCATCATGATGTGCTATTCTCGGTTTCCAGGCAGGGGGTGGAACTACTTTGGTCTTTGTTTAAAGTTTTATGCATGTGACAACTTTAATGTGCTGATGCTCAAGCTAAGGGCAATGTCAGGATTATCACTTTTTTTCCATGCATTTATGTGGCTCGTATGACACCGCACTGATTCAATTCGGCGTTTGAGGCGCTAAATGATTAATGAAACACACCTTATTAAAGAATCATACGCAGGCTAGTGAGCTGCTTTTGTTACATTCAAATTGGCATGCTTGGAGCAGATGGCGCATTCTGAATGCACTGCTAGGCGATTGCAGGATTGCAAGTGAGTCCGATTGTACTGCATTGCTTGATGACATTATCAAGAATTGTGTTTTTTTAATGGGAAGTATAGATTATGGCTTTGCCCGGTTGTAACTAAATACTAAATATGGGTCACCTTAAAATTGCTGAGCTTTCAATGCAATCGGTGTTGAGAAAGGAGAAATGGCATGCTGTTAAACACGCCACGTAATCTACGACCCGCTTTCTCGCCATTTGTCATAATGTCTCAGCAAGTTTTTGACGGTGGCAGGTCCCACAGCCTCTGTGAAGGTTAATTTGTTATCGATTTTGAAATGAATAATTCTGCTTGCTGTGAATCTGACAAATGAATGTAATGAGCACTGCATATGAACCAATAAGGAAGGGGCTGGTATTTTGAGTGTGGAATTAAGATTCCATGTAAATGTATTCCACAATCAAGTAATTACACCTTAACGTCTACAAGAGCGATGTGGCATGTAAGACCTTTATCAATAATCTGTGGAATCAAAGGCCAAACACCGTTGAAACTGCAAGCACCAGTGACCTTTCATCTCGTGTTTTTTTTTGTGAATGTTGACAAGAAAAATGGTTTGGGATAGAAGAACCATTATTCACGTGTATGTATGTATAGTTCTGTTGCCTGAGGAGGAAGCAATAATGTGATTACAGACTTACAGAATCAGTTGTTCTAATTTTCCGTGGAATAATTAAAAACACCGGGGTGGAGGGGTGCTGCTGGGGCATTGCACTGCACAACAAACCTGATCACCTGAGTTTGATTTGTAGCCAGAGATCCTATCCGTAGCGAGTGATATTTGAGCTAGTCGTGCCCCCCCCCCCCCATTAACAAATATGCGATTGACCAGTGTGGTGAAGTATAGTCAAACAATCCCATCCTCAAAAAGGTATGGATAGGCTTCCATCCAGCCGTATACAGAGTTGGGGTGAGCCGGAGCCTATTCCAGCAGACACAGGGCGCAAGGCAGGGCTGTACCCATGATGGGACGCCAGTCCATCACAGGGCACCGGATATACATTATCATTACAAATGATTTTACGTCAAATACCCAGTGAGCTTGCAAGCTCACTGGGTATTTTTCTACTGTAATAATAAACATCTATCTACGTAAAAATGGCACTCTATTGCGGACGGACAATTTTGCATAGCATGTACATTTGCAAGTTTTATTTTAAAGTAATACGTTTTATATAGATGTTAGTTTTTTTTTCCCAATGTAAGCTTTTCAGCAGACTATCTGATTTTAGATTCATGTGTTTTTCCCCGAATACATATGCTTCATTGTGGTGGCACAGGGGTCACGTGCCCTATCAGATGGAGAAGGTAGGATTAATTCAAGATGCGTTATGTCAAAATGACAGGAAAATAAATAATGAGTATATGGTGTCGGAGAAAAAGATGCTACACTTATAAGGATATCCTAGTCCTTATCGGCAGTTTGATGGTTTGTGAATGCACGTGCGTACATGCTAACGACATCATATGCGGTAACGTTGCTTTTCACACTTCTCTGAAGTTGTGGTAAGCAATGAATTTGACAAGCTGAATTATTTACACTGTGCTCTCATGCTCTCAATGTTTAGCCCTTTAAAGACAGGAAGGCAGGGCATGCCCCTGTGTAGTGTCTGTTTACTGTCCATAACGCGGGCATCCATACGGCACCCTCGACTGGAACACGCCATTACATTTAAACATTGACACCTCTTTTTACCACCGAGACACCAAGAACCGGAGACATCCCTGTTCCTCCATTTAAATATGAATTAATAATGTCTAAGGATTTTTGTTATTTGGTTATTAATGGCGAGACAGACATGAGAACAGTCATTAATAGCAAATTCACATCTCCGTTCTTACATCTTTTTACGTCTCTATTCTCGGCTTTGACCATGGTCAGGTCCTTTTTCAGATAAGTATACATGATGATGGTAAGGTACTTATGTTTGGTTTATAGAAAAAGTCAGTTGGAAATGAGAACAGTCACTTACGGCAAATACCTTGTCTTCACGTATTTTCACGTTCTCACACATTTATAACCAGGCTGCAGAGTTCGTGGCTCAGTTACTCAACACTATCAAAAACGCCAGCATAATGAATCGCGTGTTGGTCGCACGAGCTTCCTAACTTACTTTGCAAATGTGTTCTATTCTAGTCTGATTCGTGGCATTGAGATGAGGGCTCATGATAGTTTGAAATTAAAGTTTTAGCTATTGCTGTTTAATAATCCATTATGTAAAAGGTGCCCTATATAATCTTTAAAATCCCATGGTTTCAGGCTGTTAATATATTGAAATGTCAACAATGTCTCCCATGGCCTGACACAGCTGAAACGATGAACGTACGATCACATGACACAAATAACTATAGCAATTGAATGAGATTCAGTTATGAAAAATTAGGAATTCGGATTTTCGGATGTCTGGTCCACTCTCCTTGGACTGCTGCCACCGCGACCCCCACCAGGACAAGCGGTTTAGAAAATGGATAGATGGATTTTCGGATTTGTAAAGACAATTTCAGATGTTTATTCCGATATTTAGAACATTTACTTTACATGATAATGGTGTGTGTCATCGTGGTAACAAACTGATGTCAACCGTTGTCACATGACATCAAGTGTCGACAAGAAACAGCACACAAGCGTTATAATGACGTTGACATAACACTGTCAAATCGTTCAAAAATAAATGTAATCAGGTCCCCTGAACTTTCGTGTCAAAGCCCGATTTCTGGATTTGTTTTTATTGATCCAAGAATCGCTAGTGTATCCCTATTACATGAGCCTTGCGGTGTAGTTTCACAGTCAGGCGCGATATAAATGATCCGAATTATCATCACGTGAAGAACAGCAGCGACATTCCAAACCTTGAATGCCATGCCCCTCCGTGCACTGTCAAAGTTATGGCAATTATCACAACTCTATAGGCAAGAGGCCCATAATATCTTAACATGCGTGCACGAGCGCATACAGGCAATCCTGAGCTTTTTCAGCAAGTGTGACACATTTAAGGCTGCAGTACAAGCCACAGTTGTAAGTGAAAAAGTCACACTTTACAATAGGCCATGTGGCACTTGTATAAGGTGTTAACACTCGCTAGAAAATTGGAGCGTTTTTTTCCCCCCAATTACCAATTGGATGGCAACTTTGAAGCTGAGACTTAAGTTGATGACAAAGTAGATTTTTTTGGGATAAAACATTAAACGCTGTATACCTTATTCCAAAAGGCTGGGTTGTCACAATCTATCAGATGTACTGATGTAGGTTTTCACGGCTCGATTCATGATGGTTGCTCTTCAGAGCTGTTCTTTCGTGATAGCCGTGTCGAGCGATCTACCTCTCTCCCTCGATCTATCAGATGTTTATATGTGTGTACCATGGTGTCATTGTATGCAAAAGCGTTTTCTCATTTCAAATATAACTTTTTGTTGGCATTCACGGTCTTTGCTCGAAAAAAAACGAATGATGGGATTTATAAGTTTAAAAAAATAC
The DNA here is from genome assembly GCA_036362915.1 of Geotria australis. NCBI lineage: Eukaryota > Metazoa > Chordata > Hyperoartia > Petromyzontiformes > Geotriidae > Geotria > Geotria australis. The sequence goes on from JAZEWU010000016.1 coordinate 5,448,598, forward strand.
TGAATTAGATGGAAAACGTATCTAATTTCACATCACAGCGGAGCTTCATTGATTTACAGCTGTGAAATAATTTATTACACTCCCACGTGCTCCATCAGTGGTTACTGGCAACCATAGGACATTTGATGTCTTTTTTTACATAAATAAGAGCAAACATTATCAGGTTTCTGTTGCCACGTGCTTATTAAGTATCCGACAAGACCCAGTAGGCACATACAGTGATCAGGTAATTGTAAAAATATTTCTCCAAAATTGATGGATCCTCTCAAACATATCAAACAGTCAGTTCACTGGGCAAATAGAAAAAAAAAAGACATAAAACGTAGCAAATGCAAATAAGCGTGTCAAACGTTCAAGTTGTTAGTACAGGATATGCATAGTACTATACTTAAATCGGGTACGTATTATCTAAAAGATGTTGAAATCACTTATTGTTACTGCTTGAATTTGAACTTGATCCGTGGATTCCAGAGGTAGGATCCAGGCGTAAGTGTAGCGGAGACTACTATGAATAGGACATATGCATTTTGAAATTAAAACAAAAAAATTGGCTCAAACCGTTATTGGCTACTTGCTTTAATGAGTAATGTCAAGCAGGCTCCTCGTACAAATCAAAATGTTCATACGGCACTGTCAGAATGCGTAGGTGTAACATCTACCTCTCCTTTTCTGTCTCTGCCACTTTAATTCACCCAAGAAGCCGCAAGCATTGTCTCGGTGTGAATAATTATTTTAGGATTGCCTGCTTAGGAAGCCTGCCTGATCCTTAGGTCATTGTCAATCGATTCAAGCTTAAACTTGCCAAACCACTCATCCATGATGAGGCAACTCCAGAAGAAGTTTTTGGCCCATACAAAATCAAGTTATTGACCAAAAAACAAAAAAAGCAATGATGGCTTGATACTATTATGCCGGTATACCTGTTGCCACATTATATAACACGTCCATGTGTGTGTTTGTCTTTGCATTTTGAGGGGGAGTGGTAGTGTAGGGGTTAGCACACCGCGCTATGAACCCGGAGACCTGAGTTCAATTCCTGCTCAAGGCAAAAACTAGTGACAATTTTCTGAACCGGTCCCGGTCCTCCACTAGTTCGCCTTAGCCTGAAATAAATACCTGGTTTGGGTGCGTAAATATTGCCACAGATGCGACCACGCATGGTGCTGGCCACCCACCCCCTCGTGCTGGCCTTTATAGGTGCTCACTAACAGCAGTTGACCCTACCAGACTGTTAGGGCTATACCGCGGATCTTCGTATTTTGAGGACATTGTGGTTAGCAAACCACTTTACAATATCTGTGACTTGCACTCTATTTCCATCCTTATCCAGCAAAGGCAGACGAGTGACGGCACACTGGTTTAGCATGTGGCTTTATGAACCAGACGACCTGAGTTTGATTCCAGGTCACGGCTTATAATATTGGTTGTGTTCGCTCCCACCATCCATCTACAGCCCGCACTGTCGAGCGTGGTGAAGTATGGTCAAGAAACTCCCATAACTCACAAGACACAGACAAGCCATTATCGAGCAGTGGATTGACTAAGGGCTGTACTCTTTTAACACAATAAAGTCAGCCGAGTGGGGTGTTATCCACTCCCAACGTGTGTGCGATGCCAGCCTAAGTAGGTGGTTACTAACATCAAATTCTTGGTGCTTATTTATGTATTTAAGCTCTTTGCTGAAGAAGAGAAACTCTGTAACTAACATTCATTCCACCTAAGCTAATGTATTGGCTGCCAGCACCTCAGAAAGCCTTTCAACCGAATCACATTATCACTGTGGTTTTGGAAACACTGTAAGTGTACTTACATATATTTCCCTCTTAGCGAACACGTGGGAAAATGCTAGGGCTGTTAGTAGCCGACTTTTTTGTGTCTATTAACCTGAAAATGTACAGTATGATCACATTCCTTCACTTGGCATGATTCGCAGCTGCTCCGGAATACCAATGTGGATTCTTCACGGTACATGTCTGATTAATGCACTGCGTTTAAATAAAATATGTAAATCACCGCCAATTAACTTGATGTGATAAATTATGCATGTTATAACAAATTAATGAGAATAATTGTTAGCATTCAACTTTCTGAGCACCGTCTGGCAATGCTTGAGTTAATGGACTAATAAACGACAACTAAATGGAACCATAAATGGCCATTTGAAATAAAAATGTTCATTTTAAGGGCACTTTTTTGACTCCAACAGACCTTTAATGAAAAAATTGATGCAACACGTTGTGGGATGATGGAGGTTTATATATGCATAGTAGTGAGAAAGAGTGCACGCGTAATTTTAATTCGCGTGATTTGTTTTTCTTCTCCACGTTAAAAATAGGATTCGTTTAATGTCTTGCCCATGGTCATAATGAAGCACACCACTTTCCACTTGAGGGATAAAAGAACTGGTCTGGCCTGAGGGAGCAATGCCGTTTGGTATTTTTTTTTTGTCTGTTGAGCTCAAACATGCAAACCTTTTTCCCCTGTTCCAGACTTTGAAGACTGAATGTAAAATCTGTCTAGTTTTAAGTACCATATAGCATTGACAGTTGATGAATAAGTCATTAAAGAAGGCATAAAGGCGTGAAAATGGAACACGGATGAAAGGCCTTTGCTAAGAAAGAAACAGTTTAAAGTAGAGAGTGGGAAACATTTTTGAATAAATGTGTGATAAGCAGGAATAAATTAGACTTTCAGATGCCTGAAATATGCTGAGCCCTTCCTTGTAAATGTAAATCGGTCACCAGGCATGAATGTGTGAACAGAGTGTGCAAAGTCTAGCCAAATGCTATGTGTACTCTTTAAGTGGGATTCAATTTGTAAAAATATTTTCTGCCCTGCTGTCTCCATCTGTTCTCACTTGCCAAATTAAACTGTTTAATTAACCAGCAGTACCTCAAATTTTATATTAATTTTCTAATGTATGGAGCATTTTGTTTTTCAAAGCTTGCAGGGGCAGGCGTATAAAAGCCAACATTTATGGCCACCTAAGACAGCCAGCAGCTATATTTCTCATTAGTAGATTTACCGCGAGATTCATTGTAATTTTATGTGTTGTGCTTATTAGAATAGCTGAGGGAAAAGAGGTGCAATTACTTACTACATTTTTGTTCAGTGTTTAGTTACAAGTACAGTAATAACATTAAAACGTACTCTATCATTATTTCTTAGCAATGTTAAACAATTTACAGGGTGTGTGGGGGGATGTAGAGGGGGGTGACAGGAACGGTGATGAAGTGGTTCATTCACTGCACGACGAACACAGCTACCTGGCATCAGGTGTCTGGTGAACATCCGGTTGATCCTGCCTAGCCTCCCACCACTGCACCAACCTGCAAGTGAGCGGTACAGCGAGTTAGTCCAAATAATCTCCTTCAGTGACATGGCATGGGGAGGACTTCATCCATCAGAAATCTATACAAAGGGCTGAATATTATTATGTATGACCGTTATTTACTAAAGAGTGTTTTACTCGTGGTTTTTCTCCATTTGTATTGCTATCAAAAATCACGATATATGTGTGACATTTACATGTTTGAAATGGATGTGGATACAGCACTGATGCTATGGATACATTCATCATTCATCACTGCGGTCTTGCACGTTGATAGCCAACACGGGAAAACTTGCTTCGGCCTCAAGTGGTGACCACTTATTCAATCGAAAGAGCGAGTCATCGTGGGACTATTTAAGCAAATTAAGTTTGACTCATGCAATTGTGGGTTTTTACTCTGAGATCGATATATCTGCACTTAAGCCCTTGCCTTTTGCCTGCCTGGTGTCCTCTGGTCTCCCCGTAATGCCCTCTTCAGTTATGGCAGAGCCAGAATCGTATTTGAAATTGCGAGCCAACAGGTACGTTCTCTTCACAAATACGACCTGAATACCTGTTTGGGTTTCAGTTTAAAAGTGGGGGATATGATTCCGCATATAGGCATTAATGTTGTCTTGTTTTTAGCTAAACAAGCTGAGTGACGTATCGTTTTCAAAAACATTTGCTCAACTTCTACTAGTTTCGTGTACTTTGATTAATGCGTTATTTGTGCAGTAGCCTGCCAATACACCAGTCTGTGAGTTGATGGAAATCTTATACGTCGCTTATTTATATTTAAAAGTTCCCCCATAATCACATTCATATCACAAATCACATCCACATTTTGTCCTGTTTATGGGAAGGATATTTTTGGAGGGACATCCGTTTGTTTTTTGATCAATTTTGTAAACAGATTGTATTCGAGTAAACGGAATGTAAAAGGTAACACGTTAGAATTACTCTCAAGTTACAGCTGGCAGAAGGCCCTTGGCTAAACCAGGGGTTCTTAATCTTTTGCACCTCAAGGCCCACTTGGGTGTGGTCTCCACGGACCACTAGATGGCGCTCGCGGCCCACTGATGGGTCGCGACCCACCGGTTGAGAATGGCGGCTCTAGACGGGATTTGGGCTCGTTTTGCGACGCTGGCCAAATGATCATAAAGAGGTTGCAGTACCCACACTTTACCCCACCACAAAACCGCCACTCCACTGTGGCATCGGCATTTATACTTGCAGATAGGGTAGACAGGCGTGTGGGGGGGGGAGAGATGTAAGGAAGTGGCTCATTGCTTGAACTGCCGTGCCAGGAGAAGGAGCTACCAAGCTCTGCATTCAAAGTCCAGTGCGCTAATCATTACACCGACAAAGTATCCCAAATGGGGCGGCACGGTGGCGCGGTGAGTAGCACTGCCGCCTCACAGCAAGAAGGACACGGGTTCGAATCCCGGCTCGGTTGCTTTTCAGTGTGGAGTTTGCATGTTCTCCCCGTGTCCGCGTGGGTTTTCGCCGGGCACTCCGATTTCATACCACATTCCAAAGACATGCTGCCGCATAAGTTTATTGGCCTGCTGACTAAATTGCCCCCTGTTCCCTGTGATGGACTGGCGTCCCATCCTGGGTATAGCCCTGCCTTGCGCCTTGTGTCTGCCGGTATAGGCTCTGGCTCACCACGACCCTGTACAGGATTAAGCGGTTTCTGAAAATGGATGGATACCCTAAGCATGTGTATAGATGGTTCACAGGATCCTTGGGAGTGCCGTGCGAGTGCTATACTTACTAGTATGGGATATTTATTAATGCATATTTTTTTCTTGTCCGTCAAACAAAAAAATCGCTGGCCGAGGCTTCGTTAGAAGAGGTATGCCTATATTTGAATAAACTACTGTGGTGAATTTGGGGCTCAGTAAATATTAAGTAAAGAAATAGTTCCTAGGAAACCAAGGCCCTAGCAACATCTTAGAAAAGTATTCATTAAATCAAACAGCACATACGCATTAAAAACTTATTTTCATTAAAATGATAAGGACGATATTCTGTCAAATCTGATACAACTAAAGCCTATTTGTTTCTTCATATTATGCTGCTGAGCAGTTTTTAACTTAACGTAAATATGATATAAAAATTGCAAAGTTTCTAAATAATAAGTCAATTAAATATGTAAATAGGGTTATATGCAACCGTTAACAGCTACAGTGCGAATATCGTCTGATTTATAAAATGCTCATTTTTGTATTATCAAGCAGAGTTTTTGGACAAGCATCGCTAATATTATTATTTTTTTACAGTGGCTCATTAAACGCAAGTGCATTGCAAAAATGACGAGCCGCAAAAGTATGCCACATGGTCATGACGCGCTGACCTCGTAGCGCTTATGTGGGAAGGCTGTTTATTGAAAATTGGTCTTAAGGGATCCATTAGGGACCACACACTGAAAAAAATGCGTCTTGTATTTGTACCACTCACCCCGAAGAAAGGCTAGGTGAGGAAGGTCCAAACCACAAGGCAATTAACTTTAGAAAATAAGTTAAGGATTATTCTGTGAAATCTATCACAATACTGCACAACGTTTTTTCTGTAATGCCAATTCCTGATTATTAAATAAACACGTAATCCCACACACCCTTTAAACTGTATATCTTTGTATAATGTGCCGTATGTAAAAAAATTTCGTAGGAGACAAAACGTTTGCGCTAAAATATCACTCAAACGACTACGCACAAGGGGCTATTTTATAAGCTACCATTTTTGCGATAACATAGTTGCCCTCATATGCAGTTGCTTATCAGTAGAGTACATATTGAAATCAACCGTGATACAATTGAAATCCCTTGTCCAACTACACAGTAAACATTGCGACAGTCATATTGTATGATTCAAATGGAATGTTTGCATTTGGTATTAGATCTTGTCTGTAAAATGTAATTATGCACCCTCCTCTGATCCCCACTTGTTTCATTCTGGTTTTGACCTCATGGAAACGGACCCATTGCCAACACGTGAACGTCTGTGTTATTAAGCATGCAATCGTTGTTGTAAACTTTCTACTCAACCTCATCAGAGGCACAAGGTAACCCCAGAGAGGCCACGCGGTTAGCCGGCGCCAATATTTGCCAGACCCTGCATCCTATGGAGTATATTATGATGTTATCGGCCAATTACTTAATTAGCGTTTTTTTTGTTGTGGGAGAAAAATCTGAAAACCCAGAGGAAACCCACGCAGAACAGGGGGAGAACACACATCCTCCACAACACAAAGTTGCCCGAGGCTGGACAGGAACCGACTCGGGAAGGACTTTCTTTCTGTAAGGCGCGCATAGCCACCCTGCCGCAATATAGACGTTAAATACACAGACTAAGCACGCAATAATTGGCTCGTCCAATAATTAAATGTAGTGACATGATTCAATCTAAGTTATGATTATTTATTATTTATTTCCGCCATCTCGTTCGTATCCTTTCTAATTTGTTTCCATCTTGTTGATGTAATTATGTTCACTCAGTGTAAATGTAGCATTTAATGGATAGTGTATTTCTGTAATTCACTTGTTTGACTTGCACAGCATTTGTCGATTTGTTGACGTTAAATACACCGTATATTCCGAATACAAAATATGATATCTTGCATTGTTTCAATAGTAGCTGTTATCTGTGTGTATGCAGTTTGTGTACATACAGCCAGGTCGAACAGCATGTTGCATGCAAACTACTGTCAGCAACATGGTTTCAACGATAGTTGTTAACGTTCGATCAATCTAAGCATTTATTAAATATCTTCAGGACACTCAAAGCCATGCAATCTCATGTACAGTTCCATCCTTGGGTGCAGGCTGCGTGAGACACAGCAGCGGCTATGTGGGAAACAAAATAAAAGATCCATGGGAGATATGAATCAGCCTGAACTTTTTCGTTGAAAAAACTCACTTGGGAAAATATAAACAAGACTTGTGTTCAAAAGCTTTAGCACAAGAGTGTACCCCCAATAGTTTGTACGAAAAAGAATATCGGACTCAGCCATGATCAACGATTATAACAGTTGTAAAATCGAGCCAGAGGATATTATTTAATTGGAACTCACAAAAATATTGGGGAGGCCCAGGATTCCAAGGCAAGCTATGCTCAAAAACGTTGATTGAATTAATAGTGTGAATAAAAAAGATGACAGCACGACATGTGGGACAAACCTGAGCTGTCAAAAAAAACGAGTGTAAATTATTCATTGTCAATATAATACAAACGGTGTCTAATTGGTATCTGTTTCCTGGCAAACATCAAGCAACTTCATGCAAAATGACTGAAGCCACACATTTAAGAATAATAAAATTGGTGGGAGCGGCACGATGGTGCGGAGAGTAGCGCTGCCGCTACACAGCCAGAAGGGTCCGGGTTCGAATCCAGACTCGAGTGACTTTCTGTGTGGAGTTGGCATGTTCTCCCCGTGTCCACGTGGGTTTTTGCCCGGCACTCCGGTTTCCTCCCACAGTCCAAATACATGCTGCTGCATAGGTTAATTGGCCTGCAGACTAAATTGCTCCCGGTGCCCTGTGATGGACTGGCGTCTTATCCTAGGCATAGCCCTGCCTTGTGCCCTGCGTCGGCCGGGATAGGCTTAGGCTCACCGCAACCCTGTGCAGGATTAAGCAGTTTCTGACATTGAATGAATGACATTGTTGGTGGCTGTTGTTGTCCTTGGTAATGCTGTAAAGACAAATCTATTGCACGTGTGTAATTTCCAGATAGCCCCATGGTAGAGGGTTAAGTTGATGTTATTTGGGCTACTCTTCCTCACTGGCCAAACGTCTCGGAACGAGTGGCAGTATCCACACATTATCCCACCACACACCGATCGATTGAACGTGGTGTACACATGTACACTGCTGGGTGGAGGGAAGCGCTGGGAATTGGGCAACTATTTTTTCAACTGCAGTGCCAGGACATGATCTGGCGATTTTTGCATCGCTAATGCCGTGTGGGGCGGCACGGTCGCACGGCGAGTAACGCTGCCGCCTCACAGCAAGAATGTCCCGGTTTCGAATCACGGCTCGGGTGCCTTTCTGTGTGGAGTTTGCATATTCTCTCCGTGTCTGCGTGGGTTTTCGCCGGGTGCTCTGGTTTTCGCCCACAGTCCAAAGACATGCTGCTGCTTGGGTTAAGTGGCCTGCTAATTAAATTTCCCCTGGTGCCCTGTGATGGACTGGAGTTCCATACTGGGTATAGCCCTGCCCTGCGCCCTGTGTCTGCCGGGATAGGCTCCGGTTCACCACGATCCTGTACAGGATGAAGCGGTTTCTGACTATGGATGGATGGATGGAAATGCAGTGTGCTCACCTTTCCACCAATGGCGATTTCGTAGCTCCACGGTATTGACTCATAATCAGTCACTGATTTCTCAGTGATACTGTGTCGTTGTATTTGAAGTGACAGCTGTTCTTTTTAGGGGAAATACAATGGCTATTTAAAAAAATCTAGCTTGCACTCGAAATTTGCTTCAGAGCCTTTAATTTTCTTTAAGAGGTAACGTGTCCCTTTTTGCAGAGGAGCAGGTATCATCCTAACTGGCCCTGAATGAGAAGAGAACGCTGTACCCTAGTAAAGCTCAGAAATAAATCATAATTTGTCCATTCATGATCGGAGTACTTTTCAGAGCCACCGGCTTATTTTTTGGTAAGCACAGAAGAGGAAAATCAGCAAAACAATGACTGCCAGAACTGCTATATATATATCAGGCTTGTGTTAATTGACACTGACCAAGAGTATATTTGAGAACCTCCAATTAATTAGTCCAGCAGATGGCCTCTGATGTAGCATTCGGAGGCTGCAGTTGGGATTTAGGACAGACGGCTGGATTGAATACTAAACCGAGTCTACGATATACCAAACAACAGCCAATCGATCCCCTCATGACTAAGGCCGATTTGACCACACTGAACGACAATTTGTTTGGATGGAGGGAGAGGCAATGCATTGAGCACATCCACTGCCGCGGGGTTCTGTCATGCTGAGAATATTTGGCCAGAATAACTGCCTTAGGCAACCATACTAATTGTGAACATATAAACTTAAACGATGTCCTGTGCATACGTTTTCCCCGCATTAAACCGAATTGTCTCCAAGGAAGCTTTGGCAAGTTTTCAGTCTGAGAACATTCATCTGAAATTTATAATTGCTTTGTTTTACATATGTTAACACAAGCATTTTAATTGGCGCTTTATCAGGTTGAGCATTTTAATTAAGGACTGTAATGGATATTTGTTTAAGTAAGATGTACTATTGCTTGTGAAATCCTCCGCATTATTAAAACATACGGAGAGCACACAGGATGCTTTATTAACCGTTATTTTGGTCACCTCGGCTCACACTGAACTGTAGACTGAAATGCTTATGTGCATTTGAGCAGCTGGCTCAAAATGTAGTTAATCGCTAAACTTTTTGCTACGCTAGCTTATACAGCATCCGATATAATGGAAGGTGCACAAAAAATATAACGTGCAATACCAGCACGTATCGTAATCAGCCATGATCAATCCACTGGTGAATGAAGGCCTCCCCAAGCCATCAACATCCTTGATGGTGCTGCGATGTAATAATCCACGTAGCACCTACACACACCACCGCGTATATCAGCCACAAAATGGAAATAGCCTGGAGATTCCATCTCTTTGAAATTAGGCTTTCCCATGGTCTGCACGACGGCTCCTCCGTATACCCTGTTGCCCCTAGGAAAGGTTACTTATATATTTATTAGAAATTCTGCTCCCACCACAACCATGATAATGCAGCACAGTGTGTTCTATCATCTGAAGCTGGCTTCACGTTGTTGTATTTAGATGAAATTGAAATTCAACCATCTACGAGGAGTAACGTTAGCATCGAGTAAAGAGGACGCACTGTAATAGGTGAATAAGCAAGTGAATCAATCCGTCCTCGGGGATGTTTGTCGTCTATCAGGTTCTGAAACTTCATCTTGACAGGCATGTGCGTATGATACCCATCTTTCCATTGAAAACAGAAATGGCTTTACCGACACGAGCCGGGATCTCTATGATTTCACCGTCGCCCTTGGGGGAAGATAGATTTCTCACTTAGCGAAGAAGCCGTAGGGTTGTGTGTTAACAGAGAAAGCCCATGGGCATTGCTCCATTTTGTAATGTGAAGAACACGTAATAATAACAACGCCCGATTGCGTAAAGCGAACTACATGACGTTGGGCGCATCAGTTCATACGAGTAGTGCTCCGAATAGCTTACAATTATGCACAAAGCGGAGAAGGTCTATGTTTCCTACCAAACACATGGGCTTACGAAAAAAAGAAAGGAAGTGAGAAAAAAAATCTACACCGACGTGGCAAAACACGGTCTCATATTTTCAAGTAAGAGTGCCGCAAAGTGGTCCATTTTAACTAAACTGTTTTCAGCAATCGGAGGTTGCTGAAAGAGGTCATGGTTTTAAATGCAGTTATTTGAGACGTTTCTCTTGAAACCCTCTCTGAACTACAGAGATTGCACGGTCATCCATTTAGGGCGATGCCTTACAGCACTTAAACGGTATTCCGCCGATGTCTTGGGCACTGTCAGCTAATCAATGTCAGAGGCAAGCTGCACGCATTTACAGAGAGTACAAGCAGACCGCTCTCCCCAGGGTACAGTGTGTTGTTAAAAACAGATTCCTTATGCTAACAAGAGGTGTATCTTGACTGATCACAGCTCCCCTTCTGTCACGCAGCAGTATGGTGTGGCAATGGGCTCATTTAATGAGTAAATTGAAACAGGATTAATATATTTTTTTCCAGTAGCGAACATTCGTACCAACACACAAAGTTTCTACGACGTCCAAAGAGCTGAGCTAATGTTTATAAAATATATGCCGTGTTGTGGTAGGTTAATTAATTACCAAACTATACTTCTTACACAAAGCAATATGAATAGCATGATGGTACACACTGCTATGATCCAAACAATCTTAAGTGCCTGATTCACAGCCCCTGCTAATGTAAATTGGGAGCGATATCTAAAACCAATCTTAACTTACCTCTTCACATCTTCACGGACCCACCCTGACCCACATAGAGTAGTACGGTCATCCACTCACTTCTCCTACGCACCCATGACCAACAATAATGCAGGGGGGAGGCCTTCATCCTGCATTGAAATTGCAAGGCGATATATAATTATGATTAGAGATTTTATTAAATTCCATATTGAAAGGCACATGTTATAACCGTTCTGAAATGTTCAGACAAGGAGAATGCAAGCTCCCACATTGGAAGCATCGTCAGGCGTTATTGAGTCCAACGTTGGAGGCGAAACGTCGCGAGGGGGTGATGGAGATCGCCTGACACGGCTATCCTGAAAGAACAGCTCTGAACCCGTTAAGAAGAGCAACCATCATGAATCGAGCCATGAAAAGTTACATCAATACCACATACTAAAATTTATTATTTTGCAAGTATAATGTACGTGGTGAATGGTGAAGTGTAGTAAAGCATGTTTTGCTTATACTGGGAAACAATTGGATTCGGAGACGAATCCTGAGCTAAAATCTAAGCAATGGCAGCACGAACGTCCACAGAGGATGGTGCAGTGTGTGTACAGATGCCAAGTTGTATTTGTGTAATGCATTGTGCATGAAACCTGGGCTGCAGGCAAAATGGCTGTGCCGTTTTCTTTGCATGCCGGCTTTAAGTTTTGCGCAAATATAAGCCTCATTTTGTAATCCTAACACGAGCATTTTGCATAGCAACTTAATTATTTGTCTCCTATGAACCCGTAAAGAATAATAATTTTATCCACTGATATATAAGACAAGTATTCCCTGTTGACTGGCTTTGGCACATCTTATTTCCATCTTATTTCATTGTGGGACAGCTGTATTGAGACTTATTTATAAATGTCCCAAACTAATATATGAACAGCATATTCATCTTTGGTGTTAATTGCTTTTTTTAATTTGCAGACACCATCAGTACCACTTGCTGCGTTCATCGTATTACTTCTACTGATGTTCTCGATAAGGCGAGCTTTCACTGTGAATAATAAGATTTTTTAAAACTCTTATCCACAAATTAACTATTCTGAAATGGGTTACCAGGCTTCATCACAGATAAGAGTTTCATTGCGTTTGAAATTAAATTTGAAAAAAAAAAGTAAATAAATCATTGTTTTGTTTATTATTTTTACGAAGACTGTGCAGTTAAGCAATTCTAAATGTGCCAATTATTTTTTTGTTTAGTCCCAGTTTCAAAGTAGTATAGCACAACATTGAATTGACTCATTCTTTACTTGTCTTGCACATTCCATTAAGGTAATGCATTGTTAACTGATAAAAAAAGAGGTTATACATTTGCAAGAGCTCATTTGGCAAGCCAACAAAACAATATCAACCAGTGTTGAAAAATGAAACGTATATTAACATCTTATCAAACCGGGACACGGAGTAGCAGTGAGATATTTGTGCAGTTGATGCACTCTTCATACTCGGCCTATTGTGGTGCTTTATATAAACATATAAGGGATTTTAAGCAAATGCATTCCACGGAATAATGGTAATGCTTCAGGTTTTTGGCTGTGCTTTCCTTTTTAATTGGTTACACTGATAATAGCTGTGCTCCCCATAGAGAAGGTCATTCTAAAACGTGGTATCTCGGTGATCTATATATCGTGCGGTGTAATTATTTCGACAAATTCATTATGCAATGCGGCACAACTACATTTAGTGTCCCCATGTATACAATAACATGGTTTAGTCCACCTGTCCGTTGACTTTCCAAACCAACATTATCGAGCAGAATGTTGTTTTAAGCAAGCCATCTCTGGGGTTGCATCAGCGGTTCCTGTTAGTTTCAAAACATCTGGCAACCTAGTGCCAGTTATTCAACAAGCCTGGCACAGCTGATGAGACAAATAAATCCTAAGAGTCCAGAGTTTACTTTGCTCGTGGATAATATTACTTATAGAAAGCTAATCGGCAGATTGACTGAAAATTGTATAGTCATTTGTGGAGACACAGAACAGAGGTATGTTTATAAGCATGGTATATACTTACTGTATTAAGTGTTTTTCTGGACTTGCATGTGAAGTCAATTTGATCAGAATTTAAGAGGAGGCGGTTACGTATTGCTTTGGATGTGGTCCACCAGTTATCATACATTAGGTTTATTAAAAAAAGAAATGGTTATTGTATAAGCCAATACTTTTTACTTTACATGAATATTGCCTGCTTATAAATCCAGCCAATAAATCATACGTAGGATTTTTTATTTTATCCAATTCCAACCAAGAATCACATGCATAGCTTTAGCAAAGTCTTCAAGCGATCGTTCCATCTGACATTTATGCATTATGGGTTTTCGGGAAGGCATGGTGAGCTACCGTGACCCTCTGTGCAAGAATCGCCCACACATCCTGGCGTGCGTTTTTCTGTGTGTGTGCCAGAAACATTCACCGATATCACGAACACAGCTGCATAATAGCTCGCTCGTCCATTCAATGTAATCAGGAGAGTATGGTCAACTTGAATGTGAGTGCTATAAGGACAGATGCTGCATCTTGTAGATGTGGGAATTACAGTATATATATATTTGAGAATAAATTGGCACGCATGCCCTATTTTTGGATTGCACTGTGAGCAGTAATGTTTCCAATTTACCCTCAACCTTCAAAATGGTTACAACCTTGTATATGGAGGTCATTTTAACTTTCCCCACTAATATTACACCCTGCATATTGCTCCGGAGCAGTTTTGATTTATCCTGAATGTTTCCTGCTTTGTCGATTACGGTGGCGTATGCTCTGTAATCAGACCCAGAGTCCTAAGGGGGCTCGGAGGGGCATGGCCCCCCAGCTAGAAAGCAATGCCCCCCACTGCAGTCAGAATCTCTCCCCGTCCAAGCCCCCCCCTGCCCCCCGTCGACCGCAATCATACAGCACATCATATACCGCTGCTACTCTGCGCACACCTATTACATGTCAGCTGCCTATAAGGCCAGCCTGCAATGCTTATCCTTGGTAGCAGGGTTGGTAAATCATACAACGGAGATCGTCAAGCGTCCACCTGCGGAGTAATGAGGTGGCCGCACAATGCAGTCCAGCAAATAGGTTTCCGACACGTGCGGAATTTGAATGTGCCTCCCGGGTGAATGTCGAGGTCTACTCAATGCGCGTTCAGCTGCTACGTGTCGAGCACTTAGTGAATCCACCTCTGGATGAAGGCCTCCGCAAATCTCGTGAACCGTCGTGGGCATGCCGCGCCGCGATCGATCTCGTTTCAGGGTCAGTCGATCTCGCGGCTCCATCTTTGCGGTGGCCATCCTCTCGGCAGTGGTATCTCCTTCGGCCGCCATTCCTTCACTAGCAGTGGTTCTTAACCTGTACTGCAACCTGCACCCCTTTGGTTCTCAAAATGTGCTCTCGCACCCCTTGTTAATAAATAAATACACACATAATATTAGACGTATGTAATACAGTAAATACAAAAATCTGGCATGTCTCGCACCGCCAGCAAGGGCATCTGGCACCCCAGCGGGGGTCGGTGCACCCCAGGTTAAGATCCACTGATCACTCGTATAGTCCCTCGGCTAGCATCACGTATAGTATTGTGTCCTGCCCAAGCACACTTACTTTTATTAACAATAAATAAGATTTATTCAACCTGCAATTCCCAGCATGCATCTCTCCCGTGCTGCCGTGCGTACTTTTCAGATATTGTTCAGCATTTTCAGATTCCATCTTTCTCATCCATATATCAAGATGGGTAATATACACTGATTGAAAACGCGCCTTTTCATGCACATTGCTATGTTGTCTTTTATGAAAGATTTTCAAAAAGCATTCCACCCTGCCCTCACTCCCCTATTTCATCATTGTGATCCCAGTCCATTGCTGTAATTGCCATGTACAGTATATACATCCTCTGTGGTATTTTGTCATTGTGTCCCTGTACATTTATTTCCTTTTCATTGCTGAACCTGCTCATATTTATCTTTGACAAAGCTTTGTGTACTGCTAGGTATTGCATTCTTCAGGCATTTCACGTAATTAATTTACGTATATTGTTTGAAGAAATGTCAGTGAATCTTTCATAGTTAGTACTTTTGACAATGTATCTAAATGCGTCTACTTCTAAAATACAATTTTGATCAACTGTCTTATCATCATGCCGTTGTGAATAGCTTTGTGAGATCATATCACCATGCCTGACTCCTCCTCCCATTTGTATTTTGTTACTTTATTACAATCTCTGTGTGGGTGCTGCATTTTTAGAAATGGGTTTGAAACGTTATATATACACCGGGTGCGGTATAAGTCGCTTTACCGAGAATAATGAAATCACTTTGTGTAGAATAATATCTATTCGTTATTAAATACATTGTTTGCAAACTGTCCTCCAACATGTTTAACACACGTGTTCCATCTGTGGACCGCTAAACAACAAATAGCGCGGCAGCGGCACAGTTCTGTGTTATTATTCAACGTTTCGAACTCTTGGCGTATCAAATAATTATTCTCTGTAAAGCGACTTATGCCGCACCCTGTATATTGTTTAAGCCTCGGTTTTTGAGACCTTGGGGACGACTGAATTTGCCTCACAATAGACTCCCCCTAAATTCTACAGTTTGCTGACGCTTTTACGTCACGTGGCTGCTCCTTTGATACACTTTTGTGTGAAAAGATCCAAATGAAACCTTTTGCTGCCGCCGTTGATAGCCGTGACTAATTGCCAACAAAACCATGGACGTGGGGGAAAAAAATCGGGCCCAGCTGTTTCCTCTGTGTGCCTCTGTGTGCCTCTCCCTGCTCCGTCCCGTGAGTTTACATGCACGATATCGCTGCGCTTTACAGCCATTATTTTGTAATTTATAAATTGGATTAGTTTTTCACGCTCCAGGTCACCTTGGAGACTCGGAGGCAGCTGTGGTCCGGCAGGTGGCACCAGTCTCAGTCACTACCACTGACCCCTAAATGAGCCCATTGTCCCAACACTCTCGTTGCTGACAGGTTTATGTTTAAAGCCGAAGGGGGGGGTTCTTCTGTGTGGACATTCGAATGTTTTGTTGTATTTCTTCACGTCGGTTTTATTCGTTCGTAGCAGCGTAGCGGTTATGCGGATAATGTGTTGATGGAATTGCCCGATGTTTGGCGTCTCTCCGAGGCTGTCGGCACGTGGGATGAAACGTCGGGCATAACGCCGGACGGAACGCGGAACGACTAGAGCATCGCTTTGCGTGTGCGTGCGGACTCAACGCATTGTAGGAAGGGAGACAAAGGCGGCCGGGCGTGGTGCCGGCCACCCACCCACTCACTAAAGTGCCGTGCTGGCTATGATAGGTGCTCGCTGACGGCACTTGACCCTACAGTCTGTTAAGGATATACGGGGGATCTTTGTCTTTTGTAGGACACTCAGACATATGTGTGTGTGCTTTGATCAATCCAAATTGAATTATAAAACGCATAATTCGGTGTATCAAAGCACCTGTATACAAACATAAAACCAGAGTAAAATATAAAACGTTAAAAGAAAACGGCTGCCAAGCACAGATGAAGAATCGGAAAACGAGAGGGTACGAAGGTTCGGGTCTTAAGTGCGGATTTAAAGTTTTATACGAACGAGTGCTCGCCTCTTATACGATGAAGTGGAGAAGTTTCAGAGGGCAGGAGCCACACAAGCAAAAAGCACGCGCTCCACAAGTCTATAAAAAGCAGAGCTGTGCACACAACAAACCTCGTAATAATAGTTGAGAAAAACTCCACTTAGAAACGAAAGCTCTTTTCCACTGCTGACATTATGCACGCTTTTTTTTAACATGTTGAGACTTTTGGGAGGCGAAACGTCGCGAGAAAGAGAGGGGATCTCTCGACACGGCTATCTCAAATGAGCAGCTCTGAAGAATCATCGTTAATTGAGCCATGAAAACCTACATCAGTACGCTATTTTGGTTGTTAGAATCTGTCATTTAACAAAAAACGTAAGACATTCTTCAGTAACACTATTTTGAAAGATAAAAAATATAGAATATAGAAAACATATCTGTACCTATAGATAGACATATTTTCCTTGCAAGGCAATGCTATTGACAAATCTGTTGTGTTTTGTTAATTGCACTTGTACGCCACTGCCAACGCAGCATCATCCAATAATTAATGGGATTTTAATGTGAAATCCACTTCCATTTTAAGCAAACGTGTTATTGTATGTACTCTACAATTATGGTCGTTAATTATAATGTAGAAAAAAAACTCTGTCTAATAACTGGTGCGAAATAATGTTAAAAACGATGGGAAAGAACTTTCTAAAATATAAAGGAATGTAATAATGTTAAACGTGATACATACACCATAAACAACTATTACTCACGACGGTCAGTGACAGTGACCACTCAACTGTATATTTTGAACTAACAACTAACCTCGTATCACTAATCGGAATTAGGTAACTATTATTAAACTATGCACACCCTGTAGATCCTTCTAAACTCAACGTCTGAATTGTAAATACATTCTCTCTCAAAATACATATGTGAGTTGGATCCCTGTTAAACGGAATGGCTGCACAGTCGGTCATGCTGACGTTCGGCACTGTCCACCAAGCTTGCCTCCCAATAGACAACACAAGCTCAACACATTCATTAATTAGCATTGCCTTAAAATTACAATATATAATAGGCAATGTTTCTGGAAATGGTCCTTCTCGTCCTCTGGCGTTCTGAGTCTCAGAACGCCAGAGGATGCCTCGAACGTGGGTGGCCAAACATCCCAAGGGAGAGAGAGCGCTCGATATGGCTATCTGGAGGAACAGCTTTGGAGAGCAATTCCCGTGTGTATGTTAAGTAGGTTTGTGTAATGGTAATATTATGGGATGTACACGTCATTATTCTGTTGGTTGAGTATTCACCCTGCAAAAACAGCCTTATACCCTTCCATACTTTTGCCTAATATTACACATCTAAAACATTTGCAACGTATTTTTGAAAGTACTGTATATATGTTGAACATGTTCTAGCTGTGGTTGAGGATTGACCCTTGAACAACAGTCTTGCGCTTTGATGTTGTTCTTTGTATATATTAAATAATTACTATTATGCAAAGTGGCTGGCCAGCTTCTCAAGTTAAACCCTATGAATCCAATTTATTCAACATCATTTTGCAATTATAAATAACCTCACAAATGAAGGTAAAACCTACGAAGCATCATGTTCCCAATGTAAATTATACAATACTACAGCGAGTACAACTGTGATTTTGTGTACAGTTTTTACTTAACTATTTATTGTTGTAGCCTTTCAAAAAAAGTTAGTGCAAGTTACATTCATTAATATGCATTAAATACCGAAATAAAAATGTACGTGACGTTAAATAATAAACACGAGCCTGATACACATAAATTATGCAAATTTGGTCAATTCACTCACTCCTGTACTGTGTTAACTATTAATGAATGACTGCTTCTGGGGCTATGATTTGCCTGTCAGGTCACATGTTGTATACTCAAAGTTCCATTACTCTCATTGATAAAGACATAACTGTGACATACCAGCTGCTGATTTTCTCCTTCAGGCCCTGCAGCATGTCGTGGTCCACGTGTTGATATAATTGTATATAATTCCATCCATCCATCCATTGTCAGAAACCGCTTAATCCTGTACAAGGTCGTGGTGAGCCGGAGCCTAGCCTTCCAGACACAGGGCGCAAGGCCAGGCTATACTCAGGATGGGATGCCAGTCCATCACAGGGCACCGGGGGCAATTTAGTCCGCAGACCAATTAACCTATGCAGCAGCATGTCTATGAACATGCAAGCTCCACACAGAAAGGCACCCGAGCCGGGATTCGAACCTGGGTATTCTTGCTGTAAAGTGGCAGGGCTCCTCACCGCGCCACCGTGCCGTTAGAGGAAGTGTATCACATTAACAGGCGATCAGTGCTAAGGGCCCACTACAACACTAAAATGCACACATTTATTTAGCTTGAGTTCATTGTTGGCAGTGGCACGTTGGCGCTGCCACCTCGCAGCAAGTTTCTGGGTTCGAAACCCAGCTCGGGTTGCCTTCTGTGCAGAGTTTGCGTGTTCTCCCCATGTCTGCGTGGGTTTTCGCCGGGTACTCCGGTTTCCTCCCACGGTCCGAGGACGTTTACATGCCATAATATTAGGTTGATGGGCCTGACCGGGTTGCGCTTGGTGCCCTGCGATGGACTGGCGTGCCATCCTGGTCATAGCCCTGCTGTGAGCCCTGTGTCTGCCGGGATGGGATCCGGCTTCAGCACGGCCCTCTGCAGGGTTACGCAGTTACTGATAACGAGTCATTGCCGACAGACATTATCTTATCCACGGTGACATTGGCAACTAATATCGCGGATATTATTCGCATCAGGCCTCCAACGTGGGAGGAGAAACGCGCGTGCCACACGGCTATCCCGAAAAAGCAGCTCTTGAGACAAATTCTCATTAGCTTTGTCTTCTTCTCCAAATCTATTCAACCGGTGTGATTTGTTTCACATCATGAGATGGGTGATGCGTTTATAAATCTCACACAGTAGCACACCAGGAAGATAATGTCTCTCGGAAGAGCGTTTTCACAGGAATAATTCCGAAAAATCGTTTGTACGACCCTTTACACAGTAGGGGGCGCACTAGTAGATGTACGTGTTTATTATTACAGCAGAAACATACCCAGTGAGCTTGCAAGCTCTTTACGGGAGATTGTCTCGTAACAGTCAAACTCATACGTTTAATTCTCAGAGCTGGAATTTAGTCAATTCAGGTGAAAACTGGGGGTCAAGGTAGAAGCGTTCACGTCGCGATCCCTGTCAGGTAATACTTGGTATTACCTGCGAATTCTACCAAACACTTCGAGGTCGAGCTGAAAGACAACGATGTCCAGAAGCTGACCATCGTGCTTCGAAGAATCGCAAAGAAGAAGAAGGTTTGCAGTCGTTGGAGACAGGGCTGAGAGCATCAACTTTCTGCACTGAGGAACCTCGTTAAATCATGGACAGCTGCCCAGGCTTCAAGGCCAGCATCTCAGCTGTGCTGGCTCAGCACTCAGATCTCAAAGCCATCTGGTCACTTCTTGTCCTTGTCGTTTCGGACAGCGTCTTGATATACGGTGGCAACTTTACATAAGTGTAAAGTTGTTTCTTTTATTATTATTTTATGTATTTTTTAAAGTATATTATATACCTGTCCCTGAATCAGCAACAACAGTTCCTTCCCTCTCATTTGCGACGTTTCACCTCCGACGTTGGAGGCATCATCAGGCGTCCAGAATGCGTGCAGAACGCCTGATGATGCCTCCAACGTCGGAGGCGAAGCGTCGTAAAGGAGACAGAAGAAACACTCGACACGGCTATCCCGAAAGAACAGCTATGGAGAGCAATTCTCATATATAGTAAGTGTTTTTATAAGTTTGCAGCGTTACAGGATTTGGAAATTAACACTTTTCGGGAATGATAATGTAAGTGAGCAGTTTTCACAAATGTGTCAGTGACTGTTCTAAAACAAGAATCTTAACCGGTCCTATACACTCGAGAATACCGAAACGGGGTGTACTGGTTTGTGGTTATCAGGATTCCAGGGGAGTGAGAGTGAAACTTTGCAGTGCATAAGTTTTGTGGATTGCAGAGTGCTCGTTCAAAGGAACACTGAAATTAATATCCTGCCTAAACCATGCATTTGAACTTTGACAAATTCATAACTTAGATTTTTCCTCCCCCTTGCAAGATCATCAGAACATGTCCAAATCTTAGCTGGGCACCTTTCCTTACCATTTCAGCTGACCTCTCTTTTAAACTCTGCTCATTGATGTTTGTATAATGCAGGATCAATTACAAGGGCATTTAAATAAAATTGCGTTATTTTATTTTTTTACCAAAGCGATTACTTGGTATAAATATGAGAAATTAATGAGGGCGGGTTGCAGGGGGAGGGTTGTGTAGCGGTTAGGCTACTGTGCCATGAACTCAGTGACATGTGTTCG
This sequence comes from Geotria australis, assembly GCA_036362915.1. Classification (NCBI taxonomy): domain Eukaryota; kingdom Metazoa; phylum Chordata; class Hyperoartia; order Petromyzontiformes; family Geotriidae; genus Geotria; species Geotria australis. The sequence goes on from JAZEWU010000016.1 coordinate 5,469,872, forward strand.
GTATCCAGCCACGGCTGACATCAGTGGATGGTCATCGGTTGGCACAGTGGTAACATCTGCGCCTCACAGAAAGAAAGTCTTGCCCGAGGCGGTTCAAATGCGCGCGGAGTTTGTGTGTTATCTCTCCGTGTGCTGTGTGGGTTTCCTCCAGTTTCCTCCCACAACAAAAAAAAACCACTCACCAATTATTTGGCCAATATCATATTATATAGGATGCAGTGTCTGGCAAATGTTGGCACCGGCTAACCGTGTGACTGCCTTCCCCCCTCCCCACCTCTGCAGTTTCCTCGCGCCTGAGTCGTTTTCTCTTCAAATTAATACCTTCGAATTTAACACAAAGGGTTTCGTGACCAATGTTATCCATAGTATATCTCTTTTTATGGGTTAAGTCAGGTAAAAAAAACACAAATTTACTATGAAAAACCTTTGAAGTTGAATGAATTATAATTTGTATGTATTATAAATTGTGCTTGTTATTATTATTATTCCCAACCTGCACCGAGAGCCTGGTGAAATATGGGTAACCGCCACGAACAACACAGCAGGGAAGCCTTCATCAGTGCACTGACAAAAATCTGGAAATTATTACATGCATTAGTATTTATTATACAATTGGTGTTTACCACAGTAATAATTGTTCTCTGGTCGTGTTACTGTACCGCAATAAAAGCAAGAAAAGAATGGATGTGGAAACAGCATTAATGATAAGAATACAGTCATCGTTGATCACCGGGGTCTTGCACGTTGACAGCAAAGACCGGTAAACTGGCATCAACCCCAAGAGGTTACCACTCATTCAAATGGCAGATCAAGTCATTGTGAGGAGGCCTTCGGTACATTGACATGGAGCTGTAAATTGTTGATATTATTAAGAGAAATGTTATTCTGGCCTGGGCTCCTTTGCTCCCCTCCATTCAGTTCCTCTCACCGCCCCTACACCCTAACAAGTGACTGCAGAACCCCGAATTCATATAGCCCTTTCATTTATTTCCTTGTCAGAAACTGCTTAATCCTGTAAAGGGTCGTGGTGAACCGGAGCCTATCCCGGCAGACACAAGGCGCAAGGCAGGGCTGTGCAGAGGATTGGACGCCAGTCCATTACAGGGCACCGTTTGCAATTTAGTGCACAAGTAAATTAACCTATGTACCAGCTTGTCTTTGGACTGTGGGAGGAAACCGGAGTGCCCGGCAAAAACCCACGCGAGTACACGGGGAGAATTTGCCAACTCCACACGGCATGTCTGAAAGCGTTAAGATCTCCCTTCATCAATCCGCCTTTAATCTCGTATTTCAGATAGTGTTGACCCACGCAGTCATATTCTCTTTGTAGTCCGAACCTATTCACTCATCATGATACTCCCATTCCCAGTAGAGAAGTATGCTTCACAATAACTGGAAAAATAACTTGTTCGACTAAAGTACTTTCGTGCCGAGAAATATGCAAATTGAATGCTTGATGTCTTTTCAGTGTTCGGCTTGTGCACCCAACTAGGATAAATAATGTTTTAGCCACTGATGGTCTCATCTTGTTCTGTTAATAATGTAGTAATGCCGTTACAAAAAGTAATCTTGACTGGCTTTAATTCGAACGTTAATGTGCGCACTGTGTGCCCGTGTTTAAGAGGTGATTTGAATTAGTACTTTGGTGTGGAGAAGGAACGTTTGCTGCATCGTGTGTGTACCTTGGATTCAGGCCTCCACCCCCGTGCCATCACCATGCAGTTGTGAGCCATAGCATTTGGCAGCGTGGTTATAATGTCTGTCGAGAATTCTACAGGATTAAGCGGTTTATAACAATGATGATGATGGTGGTTTGACTGCCGTGCAACAACCTCACTGCAAAGCCCACGGAAGAGTGCGTCCCCTGCTGGGTAGAGCACACGGCGGCCACTTGACGGCGTGTTTGAGAGATTTTTTATGGTAAAATACCACCCTTGAGCCCTCCTCTGACCGATGCGCTACTCTGTAATTTTTACAATTGGAGTCTTCGTCTCATGACACGAGGCCAATGGCACAATTGGAATAAAGCGGGGCGGGGAGCACAAACATAACATTTCTAGAAACTGAACTGAATTCGGTTTTTTGAAAAAGCTCACAGCACGTGAAATGAAACATGAATTCATTTCTCAAAATGCTCACAGCACGTGGGGTGAAGCATGAATTCAGTTCATGAAGAAGAAGCTCACGGGACGTGGAATGAAATATTAATTTAGTTCTTAAAGAAGCTCACAACACGTGGACTGAAACATCAGACAGTGTGCTAAAGGACACGGGCTACAAGCCGGAAAACTCACAGAGAGCCATCCAGTGCAACCACCAAAAGCAGCAAGCTTGCTGTGGTTAGCGTGCGCTATATCCATCTTAATTACCGCTCATGCTGCCGTGCAGCGTCTGTGTTTTCTTTAGTCTCTTGCATATGTCAAGTGACATTTCTACTTAAAGATTCCATGCATTATCGTATTTCCCTAATAACCCGTAATGTTGTGATCGTCATTTCAAGAGCTACTTCTGCACCTGGTGTTCACTTAGTCAAGATGCCCCCTGCTGCCACAAGGCGAGCTGACGGAAATGCGCCGCATCTTGAATATTAACTATTTAATACGGAAAACTCTTAGGGGCACCTATTCGTTTAAATCCCTAACAGATTGAAAAACATGTATTTTACGATGTTCATGCTTACATGTAAGAAAAGTTTGGTCGATTTCCATGGGGCCAAGACAACCTATTAAATACTGCAATGCATCATCTGTGCAGATAATTAGATACGTTAAAGGTACCCCAATTTTATCTCAGTCATGGAGAATTGTAAGTGTTAAAGGTGCAAACATTGCATTGTTTTTAATAACACAATATATGAAGCGTGATCCTGCACTTTAAAACATATATCTGTCTTCT
>JAZEWU010000016.1:5472820-5501899 GCA_036362915.1 Geotria australis
CCAGGCAAGCCGAAGGATATAATCCCTCCAACGTGTCCTAGGTCGGCCTCTAGGTCTCCGCCCGGTGGGCCGCGCCTGGAATACCTCCCGAGGGGGCCCTCACGGCTTCTACCTCGATCCCCATATATCTGTAATAACAGGGTTTAAAAGTCGGAAGCCTATCACTTAAATCTATAGGGTTGGCAGGGTACGCTTTTCTGCCCTGGAGGGTTGAAAAACCCGTCAACCCTCCACTGGGAGTTGACCTTGTGACCTCCCCAATTGTGAATCACAGCGCCACCCAGTTCCATTTGTGACTTGTAACAATATTTGTTTTATGTTAAACGCTACAATGTTAAACATTTGGGGAAGACTTACAGTCTGTTATCCGTTTTCGACTTGTTGCAAATATTTATAAGCTTCAGACTTGTAACTTGTTGTATATGACTTGTTATATATGATTAGCATTGCTTATGGGTTGACGAACTTGTTAAGCAAATTATATACCAATCTAACATTACGTTTATTGAATAAATTAGACCGCACAAGCAAGACAATTCAAAATCACACGAAAACATAGTTAAGAAAGAAATAGCAACAAAAATCACAAGTTATTCTTGAATTGAATCGCCGACCCAGATTATTATTATTTCCAATGTGCGGAATCACAGAGGGGGGGCCGAATCATTATATCTTGAAAAAGCGCTTGACTGCGGACCATTCCTATTGTACCTGTAACGACCCCAAAGAGAGGCCATAGCCCATGCTGCCTCCACACCGGGAGGGTAGCTGAGCCTCTGCAGTCCAGGGCTGACATCAATATGCAACAGGTCACCAGGCAGACAGCAGGGGGACAAGATCACTAAAAACCAACTGATCCTAAATCACCGCACGTGGAGACTGTGATGATGCGCTCACTGACTTTCACTGGCCCTCACTGGCCTTTGCTATATTACCCATGTGCCAGCTGCTGTCGAATGCGATTTCTGACCAGCCCTAATGAATTTCAGTACGTTTTTTTTCAACTTGTATTTTGAAAGTGTTTCGCTCTTTTGTGGTGAAGCTTGTTGCGCGTACAGTTATTGTGGGCTGCACAGTAATCAAGTATCCAAAAAGAGCCACAGAGCATGAATAACGCATCACAGTGACACGTCTTTAAAAAACCAAGATGGTGCACTTCAAACAACACCAACATTAAATAATAAAGTACCATTAGGGTTGTGTGAATGGCACGGTATTTCCTGTGACTGGTGACAGCCGGCGTAAAAAAATAGTACAGTAAATAAGGTCTGCTTATCCATTTTATTTTAACTCATTTATTTGAATCAGTATGAATATGCTCTCAAAAAAGCTGTTTTTACAAGTCTGTCTCAAATCTATATGTTTTACAGTGATGATATTTTTCCTCAAAAGTGATTCCCGATCTCACAATTTAACAAAATACATCAAAATGGTTTAACATTGTATTTTTTCTAGAATGCTATGCTATGATTGCGCGTCAGACTGGCATCATACGTTTTCTTGTTTTCATACTGTTAATTGTGTACTTTAGTTTAACCTTTTAATCCATGTATTAACCCCCTTCTCCATACTTGTCACAGCGTGCCCTTCGACAGGACGGCAGAAGTGGCTAGTTGATTGACAGTATGAAGGGTACAGTATAGTTTTTGGAACTATTTTTACTTCAGAGTGCTTTTATGTGAGTGCAAGTGGTCTCGACGCAGCACACGTATCGATTCTTTCATTTGTGTGCCTTTTGCCAAAACACTTACCTAAAGCCTCGCATGGTCACTTTGATGGCTATTGACAACCCTTCACTGTTAATCCACTGCAGATGGGAATTCACACATAAGCGATACCATAATATAATTGGCTTTCATTAGTATGTTAAAGCGACAAGAAGCAGCTTGCCTGGGGAGCTTTCAAAGCACGGCTCCGTGTAATAGCGATGCAAATATTCCACGGGAAAATGCGACGCTCAGGATGCGGAGGTAACAAATAATGCGGCATTGCCTTAAAAGCACTTGACCCAATGTCGTACATTGCGCCAACATTCCCCAAATGCATCGCACAAAGCGCTGATTTTTTTTGTTTACCAGTTAAAGTAATCAGCACTTAAGCTGCATCATTCGTGGCTTAAGATGAATCATTTGGATTTTCAGGCCGGTTGTTTACGCACCAGCCATGTTTTTACTGCCACAGGGTCATACTACGCACAGGAGATACATCATCGATAACATAATTACGAGTGTATGTTCTTTCTTCTAAAAATACTGCCGGCTGTGACCAGTAGTAAAGACAACTGGGATGCTAAGCTTCTGCTGATACACAACTGCCCTGGTTGTATCCTGAGACCCAAGTGTTGTCGGTGTTACGTGCCACATAGTAACTGGACAGGCAATGATTTAGGTGAGGGAAGCATATGTGCTTTACCGCGCTCACAAATAGAAGCCAGCATTGTCTTTAAAAACGCCGCACTGGCTCTCCTCTTGTGCGACCACAATGGTATTGACTTGAAGATCCATGCGACCATCACACTTTATCATGCTAAATCCCAGACTGTGGTTTTGACAGACTGGAGTGTATTGTAGGTTTTCTTGGCTCGATATATGAGAACTGCTCTCAAAAGCTGTTCTTTTGCGATAGCCGTGTCGAGCGTTCCTCCTTTCTGCTTCGCGACGATGGAGGCGACATATCGCAAAGGAGAGAGGAGGAACGCTCGACACGGCTATCCTGAAAGAACAGCTCTTAAGAGCAATTCTCAGACTGGATTCTGGTTCATAACTGATGATCCAAATGATGTCACTGGAATTTTCTTTTGCGTCTCTATGGCATTATTGGTTCGTTTACACACGCTATGGCCGTGGTTCCCAACAAGCGGTCCACAGACCACTGGTGGCTAGCAAGGCCGTGGGAAACGAACTGTTGTAGATGCCATGACATTTTGCCACAACACATCACATTTCCTACCACACGGTGGTCCACGGGACGTTTTTTGAATGCTGACAGTGATCTCTAAGCTCACAAAGGTTGGAAATCACTGCTCTACTGTAAAGTCAAGTTGTGATAGTGGTGTCTGATTGATGTCTATGAAAAAGGGTATGGGGACACGATTCACTCGTAGGATCGAGAGGGCGCTGCGTGGCTCCTAAAAGGGGACGCGGGAGATCCCAAGTGGCTCAGAGCGAGCAGGGAGGAGCCAAGGTCCGAGATACGCTGGAGTGAGATGCTTCAGATAGCTGTAACCAGGCCACGCTGCTCTTTGCCCATCCCCCTTGCCTCCCCGTTTCCAAACTCCGCTATCCATCCCCCGCTATCCATCCCATCCCTTTCAGACCCCAGTGAATAGAGCCACCTGCTCAATGCTAAAAATCTGGCATTTTTGAAATGGCTTTTGTGTGCATGTATCTGATAGCAAGATTAAGTGTTGCCCGAGCCTACAAATGACATCGCATTACCATCTACATTTAAGCAGAACAAGAAGCATGCTGATGTGGAGTAAAGATAGGATACACGTCAAGAAAAACATGTATTGTAGGCTTGTTTACCAATATAAAGCGAAGTGTTTAACCAAAATGTATTTAAAGTTATGATCATATTTGGTGAATTTCTTTGCACAGATTTAAGCGTAATTGTTTAATTGCGCATCCTCCAAGTTGTAGTTTGTGTGTTTCAGCTTCCGACTTTATATCATTAATTTTTATTTAAAAACATTTAGGACCAGTAACAACTGATTGAAATGTTTGGTGTGCCATAGCCAATTCCGCATTACTACGGTGTGATAAAAGTATCAGTTGATGTAATGGCCTTTGAAAGTGTAGGACTTATTTGATTATGATTAAGATGAGAAGCATGAAAAATGTTTTGCCTGTTAAGGAATATAATGCATTTTCAAACAAAACATTTGTCTTCAATCACGAACACTGCAAAGCAATCTGCATGACTCAATGAAAAGAAACGTCTTTATTTAAAACATGAAAAGGTACAAAACGCCTCTGGTCAAAATAATTATATTAACTGTAATTTAAATAAAGATGAGTATTGTATATGCTTAGAAACAATTAAATTAAATATTTTAAACCTTGGCACTATACAACTGACAGTGCGTACTACAAGTCTGAACCAGTCCTGGACGTCCTCCTTCAACAAACCCGCACTGGCCAGTGTGGTGGAGTGTTGGAATATCAACCACTCTGGCCGATGTGGCTTCAGGAGGCCCTCATCCAACAGTGGAATGACAAAAGCGCTGGAAATTATATTATTGCTACTATAAAATATCTATAGAGTTATGTTACAATTCAACAGAAAATCATAAGACATAATCCACATTATCACTACTTTTTCGGACCAATAATAAAATACAATAAAGTACAGCGTATCATTTATTTTCATTAGCTGTTTAAATAAGCAAAGTGGTACAACGATTTAATTTAACTTTTTAAATGGAATAATGTGTTTAAAATAAAAATCTAATCCCATGCTTGCTACGTTTGTTAACGGTCTACAAGTATGCAATGTTAATACCACAACGTACTGGAACATCTTAAGGAATCGTCATTAATCAGCCATTTGTACAGATAATTGATTGTCCACTTTAAATAATAATCCGGTAAGGCTGCTTTCTTAATAACACAATAATAACTTCATTAGACACCAAAACATTTGTTCAACTTAACAAACACTAAAACACAGAAGTTTTAAATATTATGTCTTCTTTTTTTACAAAAGTCTTTGGTATGAAATCTTAAACTTAATTTACAGTTTTTACCCTACATGGGTTACAGTATATTGCATTGTAAACGAATCACGTTTACAGCGTACTGATACGATACTTTGTGTCTGGCTCCACGTCAATGTAACTCAGCACCATAGGGATCAAGATGCATTGTTAGCGAACCTCCACTTGAGTTTCGTTTTTTTTACACAACATTAATAACGAGCACGTAGCTCAATGTGTTCCAGTGTTCATACATACACTCAACTACCAAGATCAAATTTCCGTCCAAAGAAACCAGTCTGGATTTACAGTACAAAATCTGATGGTGTGAGAGGACATACACAAGACACGTGTGAGATATAACACTCATTGTTGCTCACGTTCAGTCCTTTTTTTTCCTGTTCATTGCCATTGATATACTTTCAATTGCTGTTTATCAACACAAGCAAAATGTCAAACGTATTACGTATCGTTTAACTCAAACCACTGGCAAAGCGTTGTTGGCACTGGCCCTGGTGCAGGGGATGAAACCGTGCCCGCTGTCTAACTCCGCTTCTCTCCATAACCGGGCACCGTGGGCCCCTCTGGCCCCGCTGGCCCCTCGGCCACAGTGCAGTTGCACCGCCCGTCCAGCCGTAATCAAGGGTTTTCTCTTTCTCAGCACCGAGTGGTCGCAGGGATCGCCTTCCCGAACGTGGAGAAAGTGAGAGGGCCCTGGTGGATGGCGGCTGGGCACGCCTGCCTCTGTACGGCCACAGGAGCTGCTGCTTGGAGGCCCAGAGGCAGCAGGGTCGGCCTGGTGGTCCCAGCAGCCTGGATGGCCACGAGTGGAGGGGCTGGGCCAGCGTGAGGAAGGCACGAGGAATGTCCCACCGTAGGGAGGTTGCACTCGGTTGTCCACGGAGGCACTTCTGTGAAATAAAACGGCGATATTGGTTAAAGGTGTCCATCGTTGTCCCCCGCTAACCGGTTGAGAGACCACATTGTGGTTAGTTCCAACGCTCGTTGTGTCGCAGGAATCCCGCACACAGCGCTTTCAAGCTCACTAGATGTTTGCTGCTGTAGTAATGAACTACTATCCGACTGTGAGTCATACTCCAACATAGGTTTTCTCAGTTGTGCTGTATTAGCTCCCCTTACAACGCGCGTTCAGGCTGTATCGCATGCTGTACGGTACAGTGTGCAACGTTTCGTTACCCGTGTTGTGAGCCTCTTCAAACTGAGTTCAGTTCCAAAATAATTTCCTGAGATAGCTCCCAGCACGTGGAGTGAAATTTTGGACATCGTGAGTCCATTCATCTACCACTGTATCCTATTGCACCTTTTGCAAATAGGACTTAGGTCACGCTGTTGTGGCATGGTATTTTTGTAACTTAGTTATTCAGCTGTGAATAATTTGGGATTGGCACGATGAAATTGGCACAGACTGGTTTCCTCATACTAATCATTTTATGAGGCCTTTGATGTCCATATGACAGAGTATGATGCGCTCTGGTAAATTCTCCACAGAAATTACCAGGCATCTGTGGGAGTCCTACCATGAAAGCTGGCTTAGTCTCATGCATGCTGACAATTAGCATATCCAGCAGCCATTTCTAAGAGATAAGGGTCGCTACAAACTATGTTACATGGTGTTCTACTATGTGATCAGTGACCAGACATCTCTATGTGTGTGCTGTGTTTTAAATTTGGATATAATAGAGATTCTGAGAAAGGTTATATTAATGCATAGAGATTCACACATATTTTTTTTATATGTATTAAGAGTAGGGCAACTTTTGTGTTGCCACAGTAGAAGTTTTATTACTTCAAAACTACTCTTTCAAGTTTGTCAAACTTTTAAAAACTGTCCGTCCTCAAAATGTCTCGAACATTCCTCGTTATATGCATAGATGCGCCGGTAAATATGAGAAGTTACGAGCACTTATTCAAAGGTAGCTCAACAACGTTGACAATGAGACCCTAAGAAGACTTGTTTTTTCAATCTCATCCAGTGCACTAATCACATATTAAGAATAAGTGGTGTTTTGTTACGAGTCACTGTTTTTAAAAACTACACGCACTACATTAGCTGCGGATATGAGCCAAACTCTAGAACATCAGCCACTCTCATGACCCATTATTTTTTTAGATCTCCAAGCCCACATATTAGGTACTTTATAAGCACAAATGCAAGCATGGTGGAGTGTGGATGGCAGCCTATTTGTGTGTGCATCGTGATGATTTTCCGAACTGGTCCTAAGCCTCCCCTAGGTCGACTCAGCCTCAAATGAGTACCTGGTGCGGTGTGTAATACATCGGCACTAGGGAGACAAAGACGGCCGGGCGTGGTGCTGGCCACCGACCTCCTCGTGTGCCATGCTGGGCGTTATAGGCGTCCGGTAACAGCACTCGACCCTACAGTATGTTTGAGACTATCCGGGGGATCTTTGTATTTTATATTGACATCTCCATCAGGTAACTTCACCTGGATCTGTCCCGTGGCCTGCTGCCAGCGAAACCTTCGACACCGCGCGTAACAGCCTCAGTAGTGCACCTAGCCTGGCACAAGCGCCGTGGTGACGTCACCGCCACGTGGCGGCGAACCGCGTGAGTCGTCGACAGCGTAGCGTTCCGCGCAGCAGGCCTCACCTGCGTGCTCGGGCAGCGACAGAGTGAGGGAGCCCAGGGGCGAGTGCCGGCCGGGCTCCGAGTCGCACTCCTCCGTGTCACTGTCGCCTCTCCCGCTGTCCTTCAGGCTCTGTCCGTCCACTTCCGCGCACCTGGGAGGAGACGCGCCAAGCCGGCGTTGAGCTCTCTCATCCGTCGGTGCGACCGGCACGCTTGCACCGCTGCCGTGTGAGTGCGGGTTGATTGTGGTTTCTCTCACCTCATCCGGCGGGGATACTTGTTTCCGCGGAAACTTGGTCGCGGGCGGTACTTTCCCTGTCTGAGCAGCGTCAGGATTTGCGAGACCTGCAGTACGTCAGAAGACAAGCCACGCGGACACAGGTAAACAACTGACTACATCCGCAAAATACACCATATCGCAAACAGAATTGTCGAGAAGAAAACTAGAATTGAACCAAGTTGCGATTCCCTTGCCTTCATTAACAGCAGGGAGGGTGAAAACGTTTAAAACTACTCTCTCAAGAGCCCTAGAGCTGCTCAAGCAGAGGCTCATCTGCCAGCAATGGCGTGAGCAAGCAATTGCAGGGCTGCACCTTAACCTATTAACAGTGTTTAATGTGTATGAGTTTATGGCTTTTCGTGTACCTCTACATTGTCTTGCGAGGGTGTTGCTGCCTCAGGTTCAGTGAAACCCTCCGAGGAGTGTTGCGATGGGGTGAGGCTGTCCCTGGGCCGGGCCTCTTTGTTGTTCCTCCCGCCGTGAGCAGAGTCTGACATGGCGCCGCGCGTCCCAAACACCGTGCTGACAGGCAGCGGCTGCCCGCCGCCTCCGTCAGGCTGCTCCGGTGTCTCGCCGCTCAGCACAACAATGTCACGCTTGTCCACGCCGGTCTTCGTCGCTTTCCTGGCGTCCTCCTCCCGCCTGCCTTCCTCCATCCGCGAGAGCTGCTGGGAGCCGTGCGTCGGCGCCTCCGCCTCCGCCGCCGATTCCGCCGGCGCTGAAGAGCGTTCGCGCCTCCTCTCCCCGTCTTCCTTCTCCTTGCCTTCGCAGGCCGACCCCGCGCACGATCCCGACTTGGTGCTGGCGACGAGCACGACGGCCGCGAGCGTGAGGGCGCACGCGGCGCCCAGCGCCATCACGGCCAGCATGGAGGCGTCCAGCGGTTGCGTCTCTTCGCCGCCGCCGTCGTCGCCGTCCGGAGCCGAGCCGCCGAAAGCCTCCTCCCCGCCGGAGAGCTTGTCGTTGTTCTCGTCGGGCCCGCGGCCGCCGACCCGGATCTCGATGACGGCGGTCGCCGACAGGGCCGGGGAGCCCCGGTCCCTGACCATCACCACGAGGCTGTGCCGCGGAACGTCGGTGACCGAGGCGGCGTTGGTGAAGATCTCGCCCCCGAGGCGGTTGATGCGGAAGAGGTTGCGCTCGTTGCCCTGCACGATGCGGTAGCTGAGCTCTCCGTTCACCTCCGAGTCGGCGTCCCTGGCCCGCACCACCGTCACCAGGTACCCGAGACCGGCGTCCCGCGGCAGCCTCACGACGCCCGTGCCGTTGCGCAGCGGCGGGTGCGTGACCAGCGGCGCGTTGTCGTTCTCGTCCACGATCCTCACCGACACGGTGGCGTTGGTGACGAGCGGAGGCACGCCGTCGTCCCTGGCCTGCACTTGGAACGCGAGGCTCGTCATCGCCTCGTGGTCGAGCGGCCTCAGCGCGTAGATGGCGCCACTCGACGGGTTGATGGACACGTACGCGGAGACGGACGCGCCCGCCACCTCCGACTCGACCACGTTGTACGCGATCATGCCGTTGTGCTCCGCGTCGGCGTCCCACGCCGTCACCGTGGTCACGTAGGCGCCGGGCGTGTTGTTCTCCAGCAGCGACGCCTCGTAGGTGGAGCGGTGGAAGCGCGGCTCGTTGTCGTTCTCGTCGAGCAGGCGCACCGCGAACTGGCGGGCGGCCACCCGCGGCGGCGAGCCTCCGTCCACCGCCTCCAGGACGAGGGAGTACTCGGCCGTCTCCTCGCGGTCCAGGCTGGTGTTGGTCACCACCACGTAGTCGTCGCGGTAGGGCAGCAGCTTGAAGTGCGGGTGCCCGCGCAGGTGGCACGCCACCAGGCCGTTCTCGGCCGAGTCGGCGTCCGACACGGTGACGAGTCCGACGAAGCTCTCGTAGGCCGCGCCCTCGCTCACGAACACGGTGTCGCCGCGCGACTGCATGATGAAGTCCAGCTTGATCTCGGGCGCGTTGTCGTTGACGTCCTCCACGTGCACCAGCACTTTGCAGTGAGCCGGGATGGAGCTGGGACCCATGTCTCGCGCCTGGATGGAGATCTCGTACTCCGAGTTGAGCTCGTGGTCCAGCTGGCCCTTGAGGGACAGCTGGCCCGTCTTGGGGTCCAGCTGGAACAGACGTCGGACCTCTGCCTCCACGGGGCTGCTGAAGGAGTACACGACCTCGCCGTTGGGCCCTTCGTCCGCGTCGCTGGCGTTCAGCGTGAGGAGCACGCTCCCCGGCGTGGCGTCTTCTCTGGCGGTCACGTTGTACGAGGGCTGCGCGAACACCGGCGAGTTGTCGTTGGAGTCGAGCACGGTGATCCGCACCAGGGTCGTTCCCGACCGCGGCGGGTCGCCGCCGTCCCAGGCCGTGAGCTGCAGCGTGTACTCTCCCTCCTGCTCGCGGTCGAGGCGACTCTTCACCACGAGCTCCGCGTACTTGGTGCCGTCGGTGCGGGCCCGCAGCGCCAGTCCGAAGCGCTCGTTCTCGTCGAGGTGGTAGGCCCGCAGAGCGTTGCCGCCGACGTCGAGGTCGCGCGCGCCTTCCAGCGGAACCCTGGTGCCCACCGAGACGCTCTCGGAGATCTCGACGTGCACCTCCGAGCGGGCGAAGTCGGGCGCGTGGTCGTTGATGTCCAGGACCTCGACCTCCACGTGCACCAGCTGGAAGAGGTCTCGCGGCAGCGTGCAGAGCACGTCGAAGCGGATGACGCAGGAGGGCGCCTGGCCGCACTGCTGCTCCCGGTTGATGACCTCGCGGGTGCTCACCGTCCCCTCGGCCTCCTCCACGTGCACCAGGGAGAAGTCGTCTCGACGCATCAGCCGGAAGTGACGAGACGGGTGCTCGGCCACGCGGCCCCGCAGGTCGTCGGACAGGCGGCCCACGAGCGTCCCCGCGGGCTGCTCCTCGTACAGGGCGTACTTGACGGTGACCGCTGCGGCGCCAGAGCACATGTGCAGGAGCAGCAGCAGCAGGAGTGAGAGCGAGGCGGGCGCCTCTCTGTGCGTCGTTGGGTCCATTGTCGGTGCCTCTGCTGATCTCTCCCGGCCTCACCGCTGCTCAACTCTAGCGATGCTCAATAGGAGCCGGTTTGGGCTGCGTCCACTTGTTGTGATGAATTAATGCCCGGCTCAAAACTTTTTTTTTCGATATTTTCTAAGTTATAAAAAAAATAAATCTGATGATAATACAAATATTAACTTAACAACTACAAGTCCACTTCAGTAATTTAGTTGTTGTACTTGTTTTGTTGACTGCTGCCGTTTTCAAACATTTCTAATAAATGTCTCTTAAGTTTAAAGTCCAAGTGTTACTCGCAGTTCAGAGCGCAGATCTCTTTCTATCGCTGCAAGTTGTTGCGTGATGAATGAATCAACCGTGCTCCCTCTGTAATAATCATGTTACGCTGTGCTGAGGTCCCAGGCAAGTAGCCACTTGAATTCCTGTGCACTATCTCTTCTCCACCCCTGAGGCTGCCAGCGCAACTAAATTGCTTTCACTTTCCCAGCGAGTGAAACAAAAGTGAAAAGCCAGCAGTGTGGGCTGTGGAAGCAGTGTCGTGCAGCGGAGTTTGGCCACAAATGCCAGGGGCACTTCTTTAGCCTTACAACTTACACTCTCACTCAGCCAATGCAAGTCCCACTGCTGTGTCATTAACCAATCACAATGCTGTCTGCGCTCACCCACCCTTTCCCCACTTTCTGAAAGAATTCCTCCCGTCCTCCAGTCGCCGGGACCTCACTCCCCCAACTTATTCATCAGTGCTTCCCGCCATCCCGTCCCCCTGTCTACGGAGGAGTGAAAGGGACTCTCTTTTGTCTGCACTATTTTCATATTTTAAAAAAAATGAGACTGTGCGGCGGCTGCTGCTGCTGTGTAACTTGTGAGAAGTCTATCATGTTACGAGGCTGCTGAAAAAAGTTTACAGTTATGTGTGGAGCCCTTAGTGTGGCGTACGGTGCGTGTAGAAAAACATGGGTTATTGTATTAAGCTTTAAGTGACCCCCCACACATTGCTCTATCGCCCATCGTTGTGCTGCTTGCTGAAAAATGCTGAATTGTGAGTCCGTACGCACAGGTAAATAAGGAACAATATTCCATCGAAATTTATATTCACCAACTTATAATGAACAAAAACATGTTCAAATCTCGACTTGATTGGCAACGGTAACAGCCGCCGGTAACGCAAGTAAAATAAAGTAACACGCGCATGTTTTCAGTAAAATGTCTTCTCCGTAGGCTTGCAGCTCAGGCTATGAGGACGACTCGTATCTGAGAACTTTAAAATGATCGCAGAAGTCCTTGTCAAAAAAAAGGTGCTTCCATCTATTCTCGAAGGATGTCATTTAGCAGTTTCTGGGTGTGATATTGCTACGGGTTTCGTGCATTTTACACAAAGCGCGGGACAAGCGCGTCGCAAATCAGATGATAAAGTGTCTCATTAATCAACTGCGTCTGGTTGCAATGCGATGAAGCACAAAGGATGTTGGCCGAGCCATAGTCCCGGGCTGCGCCGTTGCTGAGATTGGGATTTTTTTGGGTGTAGATTGGGTGGAAGGAAGCCAAAAGGAAGGGGGGGAGGGGTGGGCGCTTGCACCGTCTGTCTCTAATGGAAGCGTGCCTTTTGCTTAGGCAACACTACTGCACAGGAGCCTTACCATTGAAAAGCAACAGAGCGGGAAAAATTAGTGGCAGGAGGCTGGGCTGGGGTAGAGGCGTGAATAGAGAAGGGTGTTTGGAGGTAGTGGGGGGTTTGGCACACTTCGGACCATCTGCCGCGTGTTGGCTTTTGGTGGAGGGAACGTGCAGAGATTTGCATTAAAATCGGTAGCGTTTGGTGTGTGAATTCACGCATGAACTAAGCCAGTTACCGGACAATAAAAATGCAGAATTTTTTTAAAACTTTGCTAAAGGGATTAAATAATAAATCTCTAATTTAAAAAAATCTTATTTTCGCAAATGTTTTCGTTAAGGCACAACTATAGTGTACTTGATTTGGATCTGGTTCAAAACTGAGCATGAATCTGTGCAACAGATGGCTTTTTGTGTACACAAAGCTCATTGGTAAGTGAGGCCAAAACGGCCATATAAAAGCATTGGTTTGAAAAAACCCAGCGTCAAAATAATCATTAAATGGGCATTTTTTGGGCAATCCTGCCAGGGCTAATGAAAGCTTGTTTACAAGTAGTTAATGGTTGCTTGAAATTGGTTAGTAAAGTCTTACTAAGTTATACTTAAAACGTTTTATTGTTTCCTTAATTACTCCATCTCAGAATCTTTAATAGAGAGAGAATATGGATAGTGTGTTATACTGTAGGTAATACAAGGCTTTAAGACCCAAAGCTAAGCTAATTACTAATGGAGCTTGTTTATAAGTTGAGGCCAGGTGAGCTGCAAATAAAGAATTCTGTGTTTTCTAAAGAGAATAATTTACAACCCCTTTGTCAATCTACTGCCAAATGAAGGCATTCACTCAGCATATCGGCCGTGGGGTTATTTCACTCTACTTGACAACAATGATATGAGAATTTCGCTCAACAGCTGCTCATTTTGGACAGCCGTGTCGAGCGTTCCTCCTCTCTTCTTTGCGACGTTTCGCCTCCCACATTGGAGGCATCACCAGAAACCTGATGATGCATACGTCGAGCCGTGAAAACCTACATTAACACTGGTGTGCGTTGAAGGGTGTTCCAGGACTGGTTCCGCAGATATCACTATTATAATAATAGCATTTATAGAGCGCTTTTCACCCGAGGGTCACAAAGCGCTGCACAGGGCTGCGGAGAGAACGACATATCAACAACGACAGAGACCTGTAATCAGCAACACCACGGCAGCCTCTGTTTCCGTATAAATAATGTTCACATTCACACGTTATAGATTTGATTTTCTCCCGGGATTTGTTTTTATTGACCAGTATACCGAGGAAAGAACCCAAAAGAAAAAAACCACACCGCTATTTTTATTTTTTAGGAGAATTTGGACACTGTTGTAACATGTTTATTGCTCGGTGCCTTTGCTACTCTTGTTCCCAGACGTGATCGATGGAAATTATGCACCAATGTGTTTTCGTACATTTGACATGCCTCTCTTCAAATTCTCGACAGTTACATCCTTCGATACTCCCTCGAACAGACCCAGCATCTCGAGAGATGCAGTTCAATCTAGACGCCGTATAAATCCCAAGTGTGTTCGTATTGTATTTAAAGTAAAACAGAAACGAGAGTGGATTTATATTTTCGAACTCGGAGATTGATGGTTGCGCTTCAGAGCTGTTCTTTCGGATAGCCGTATCGAGCGATCTCCATCTCTCGCTCGACACGGCTATCCCGAAAGAACAGCGCCGAAGAGCAACCATCATGAATCCAGCCGTGAACACCTACATTAACTCTGAGATTGTTTTTCTTTTTGACAACAAGATTTCCTCAATTGCGAATGAGCGGCAAAATCCCGAATTGAAATGCGGGGACAATTTAATGAAAGCGCGCGTACACGATGCTGCCAGCCATCCCCTCTGCACGACTCTCTTAGAATGCGCGTTTTTATGCATGCCGTAATCAGTGGCATGGGCACTCTGAAAACGTGGGCACAGACAAGGAATTGTTAGACACGTGTGACTCCCCAGTTCAGATCAACTCTAACCTGGCCCTATATTCTGCATGGAAATGCACAGCGTGCCTTCTTTGTGTCGGTGACACCAATGCCTGGCGCATCCCCCATCTTCTCTGCTCTGGCATCTCGCACTCTGACGAGCAAATTTATACGAAAAAAATCCTTTAGAAAAAAAGCCCTTTGTCCTGAAGAGCGCCACGTTTACCCGTGTCGTTATCGGAAAGCGGAATGCCAGCTGAATATTAGATAGTGTCAAGAGGCCTCGCTGGCAACTACCCCCAATATTACATTCTAGGTACACTGCCAGGCTTGGTTAAATGTTAAAGTTCTATTTTTGTATTGTAAAACAATCGAGAATACGCAATGACCTTAATTGCATTGTGTGCTACTTAGAATAAGTTCAATCGAGAAAAGAAAAGCATTCTTTGAAGGCCAGCACTGGCAAACAGAACAGCACATGTCCAGTATATACCTAGAGTAGCTGTTAAATGTGGACTGGTATGAAAACTATTAAATAAAGCAGCCAACAAGAGCAGGATAGAGTGCCTCTGGAATAAACGAATTTTATTATAAAGAAGAAAGTTTACAATCAGTTCATATTATGACAAATGGCTCAGAAATATTAAAACTGACTAGGAAGATATAAATGTTAAACTATTTATGGAGAGATGTGTGCCTGGAATTACACCGAGTTAAACAGAGCAACACAGTGGCCAAAGGACAAACACAAGTTACAAACATAATTGTGACGACTACGAAAAGTGGACTTGAACTAGATACATCACTAGACAGGTTGACGCTCGATGAATTAAACGTAGTGATGGAATGGCAGCCAAAGGATGGAACACAAAATAGGACAAGCACCATGGAGATGGAGGGATGAGACGGATTGCGTCATCACTAAACTCTGAAGGAAGGATCTGTGATGATGTCTGGATGTCTGCACCCAGCAGTGGATAAACGTATGCAACCGATTACGATGATTATGAAAGCAAGTATTGAAAACAAAATATACGTTTGATAGTTGTTCAACTTTTAAAGAAAGAGAGCTGATTCTGTTCATCATTGCAAAAGTTAAAGATTTTGTAAACCAATTATTTTTATTGCCAGTGAACGAGACAAATGCTCCTGAATCACATTGTTCTGAATCATTGAACGCTGAACCGAATGTTTGGGTGAATAAACAGGTAAATTGATGAACACGAATTAATAATGTTCCTGGCTTTTTTGTAGTATTCTTTAATTCCATTTACAACCTGAGCATATTTAATGGTCTAATATTTTTTTGGGGATTTCTATAATCCATGCAATATGATATTCCACGCTCTTTCAATTTTTATTTCATTTACGATTATTTATTTATTTTTCTGTGCAAACATGGAAAGCAAAGGTTATCAGCAGAGCAAACATTGCTCGGAGTAATTCAAAGGCTTGTTCAATAATTTAAAACACTCAAAAATGTTGATCCAACCATCTCTCCGAGAATATTTTTTATTCTCCCGACTTTCCTTACAGATGTTACAAGCGTTTACGTATGCCAGGTAAAGGGCAGCTGGATTAAGATTGAAAAAAAAGAGCAATGGTAAAAGAATTAGGACGGCTTAAGGAGGGTAGAGTTTTTGTTGGCACGCGTGCAGCAGGGGACTGTGAAACGCCAATCACTGCCGTGGCAACCCCTGTGACCCTGGCGCACATTTCAACACATGGCAGCACATAGAGAGAAACTTAGGTCCTTTGTGTGAGAATGCATAGGGAGCCAGACGGGGTGTGGACAGATGGTGTTGGTGTCGCAATGCCAAGACAGCACCAATGAGATTGCATTGGGGCTTGATTTGGGGGAGGGTTCCGTGTCTTTTTTTTCTCTCTCTCAAGAGCCGAGTTGCAGCTGTCGTTTGTAGATTGATCAGCTTACAGCCTAAGAAGAATACAAAAAATCTGTAGACTTACTGATGCTCAATTTCAATTTGAAGCCATACAGCCTGGTTTGGAGCGGTTTGGAAATGGGCAGCTGTGGATTTGAAACTGCACCGGGGCCATGGCCCTCCTTGTTTAGTGATATTGTTACTGATAATATGGGTAATCGCAAGCCATTACTTTAGCGAAAGTGGCATTGGAGTTGTACATGTTTGGGCCAATGTTAAACTTTACCAGGATTTCTGTCGTTAAAAAAGCCTGTGTTATTCGTGTGGTCACAATTGCGCATAAAGGTGGATTTCCATGACTTGTTTTACGTGCAAATAATGAAATCACAAATATACATGGCAATGTTGTTATCGTATTCTGCATACGAAATGTTTTACCCCATAAAACGACAACTAGATTGAATGCAGTTGTAGAATGTTGAACTGATTGTTAGTACAATTTAAAATGCGCTTTAAAAATGTAAATTATCTTATTATCATCATCATTAATTTAGACAGTGATATTAATGAGAATTTGCACGATACTGGTAACGATTCATTGGGAGGGGGGTGGGATGGTGGACCCACAGTGTTATTTTATCCTGCATATTGTTGGGTGGCTGATCACATTTCTGTGCTCGTCCCCACAGTTTGGGAACAAGGCAAATTAGGTCCCGCTCATATGGCACAGGCGGGGTTTATTCTGTAGAGCATTTGACCTTTCACAGCCAGTAGGTTTACTTAGTGTTCTGAGGTTGAAATGTCATGTCGTCGTTTGAACAGTATGTCTGCCTTATAGCCAGAGACCTGAAGTCACTATGATTAACATTGTTTAATTATGTGTTGAACTTTGTAATGTTTTGCAATTATATACAATTTCGCATTTCCAAGTATCTTCAAGCAAACATAAATTAGCATGCCGCACAGACCACGGGGAGAAGGGCAAACCTAGAGAAAGAAGGCACTTTAATGTATTTTGGTCATAGAGCAAAATATACATATTGTAGTCATAGGCACAGGATAAATAGGAAAATCACGGTTGGCTGGGGACTGGAGAGGTTCCAGACAATGTTGTCAGCAGAGGAGAGTCAACTCCAACAGAGTAAAGGTTGATAAGCCTTGGTTTCTCGAGTGAAGAGTGCTTCAACGGGAACAGAATGAGATGAGAGAGGAGAGTTAGGCAGGGGTTAGTCCACTGAGGGTATTGGTTTTCACGGCTCGATGTATAATAATAGCATTTATATAGCGCCTTTCACCCGAGGGTCACAAAACGAGTATTGCTCTCGATAGCTGATCTTTCAGGATAGCCGTGTTGAGCGATTTCCATCTCTCCCTCGCGCTGTTTCGCCTCCCACGTTGGAGAGATGGAGATCGCTCGATACGGCTATCCCGAAAGAACAGCTCTGAAGGTACTGATGTATGAGTATTGTTCTCCGTAGCTGTTCTTTCAGAATAGCCGTGTCGAGTGTTCCTGCGCTGTTTCGCCTCCCATGTTGGAAACGCCTGTAGATGACTTCAACGTGGGAGGTGCAACGTCTCGAAGGCGAGAGAAAGAACACTTGACACGATTATCCTGAAAAAACAGCGAGGGAAAGCGATGTCAAAGACAGTTATTGCGATCTTGAACGTAATCTCGAGCTGAATGGTAAGTTAGCGGGGATGATTGATGTATTTTGGTGATGTGATCACATTTACGGGTGTCGGTGAAAAGTTTGGCAGTAGAATATTGAATAATCTGGAATTTGGAGATGTATTTTAGGAGGCTATAGAGGAGATGGATGCAGGTGCTGGATCAAGATGTAATGAAGACATTGATTAGGGCATTGGCAGCAACTAGAGCTAGGAAATCATGGATGCAGAAGATAATGCACAGATGGAGGTAGGAGGTCATGAAGAGTTGAGATATGGGGAGAAGAGAAAAGCTGATGGTTATATTTTTCAGTGCAACTTTTGCCAATGTAATGTCAGAATTTAGAAAGTGCACTCAAACTCCAAAGATTTGCGCAGCATTGCTTTTCCAATTCATTTTATTGAAAAAAAAACCAAACCAATTCATTTTGAGACTTCGTGAAAGCAGGGTATAAACGTGGACACTGAGCTTGGCGTCATAGAGCCAGAGATGTGCACTTCTCAGCTTTTGTTCCACTTTCTTTGTCAATGTTAACATTGTACTGATATAGGTTTTCACGGCTGGATGCATGATGGTTGCTCTTCAAAGCTGTTCTTTCGGGGTAGCCGTGTCGAGCGAGCTCCTTCTCTCTCGCGACGTTTTGCCTAAGGATGCTTCCAACGTGGGAGGCCAAACGTCAGGAGGGAGAGAGGGGGAGCGCTCGACACGGCTAACCCGAAATAACAGCTTTGAAGAACAACCATCAATGTTAACAGTTCCCGCTCTGTATGTGTGAGCAGGTTCTAACATAGTTTGTAAACTTGGGCATATTGGTCATTTGTTTTCCATTACAATATTCGGATAATTTTAGAAAGGCAATCTTAGCTGCCCACGTATGAAGGCGGCACGGTGGCGCAGTGAGTAGCGCTGTCGCCTCGCAACAAGAATGTCCAGGGTTCAAATCCTGGCTCGGGTGCCTTTATGTGTGGAGTTTGCATGTTCTCCCCGTGTCGTCGTGGGTTTTCGCCAGGCACTCCGGTTTACTCCCACAGTCCAAATACATGCTGCTGCATAGGTTAATTGGCCTGCGGACTAAATTTCTCTCGGTGCCCTGTGATAGACTGGCGTCCTATCCTGGGTATGGCCCTGCCTTGCGCCCTGTGTCTGCCAGGATAGGCTCCAGCTCACTGCAACCCTGAAAAGGATTACGCAGTTTCTGACAATGAATGGACGAATGAAAATAGGCAGAACAAATGTAACCCCGTTGAATGCATTTGCCTACATTTTTGTTTAAAAAGATCCAAATTAGTTTTTGAACTTATTAACACCAGCAGATGGAGCCAACATTCAAATTAACACCTTTAATGCTGTAAAAGGAGCGAATGACAATTAACTCTCCCAGCGGTGCTATGCATTTTCACGAGTTAAATATGCAATATATTTTTGTCTCTTTTTTTAATCGCCTTATTTGTAGTCTTATTCTTTGTCTCGTTTGTCTGCGTGTTTCTTCTCAATGACCATCGGTAAGAATGAAAGTGAGAATGGTTATTCTCTGTCGAGTTTGTGAGCCAGATGGCCAGAATTGGGACAGGACACGTAGCCCACTTTTCACCCAAAAGATAAAGACAAAGATCCCCCGTATAGCCTTAACAGACTGTAGGGGCAAGTGCCAGGCACGCATAGACACACACTTCGATGTCTGTTCGATGTGCAAAGGACTCGTAGAACTGATTTAATAAACTACAGATATAAACTACCTTTGATAAACATATATTTTCAAAGGTTATTACTGATTGTTGCTCTTCACAGCTGTTATTTCGGGATAGCCGGGTCGCTTAGGGTATTGGGGAAAAATACATATCACCAAATGCTGCACTCCGCTTGAGAAACATTCAAATATACACTAGATTAAGAATACATTACTGACCCTGGCTGTCGTTACGAACCCCATCCCTACACAAAGACACACAAGGACACCAGAGTTGTTTCAGAAACATCTTGTGTTTATTATGTGCTTTGATTTGAACGGTTTACTCCAGGCTGATTACCGTTGTTGCTCTGTTGGCGAATCTGATGTGTCTTCCCCCCTCAGGTTTCCAGCTGTACCACATAATGAGCGTTTTCTTGTAATTGGCAATGTCTCAAATGCTAAATCTCCAGAGATCAATTCAAATGGAAACAAGCAGTAAGACACATCGGTTAAGAACTTGTACAACTTAAAGTTGAAAAAAATACAAATCAATACCTTAGTAGTCACACTGGGAGAGAGACTTTTCTTTAGATGAGTTTGTTCAAGTTTATTTTGTAACAAAATGTGCCAGGACTGATAGGTGGAAGTAATGTTGCTTAACGAGCCAGTTATTTTTACAAGTGATGAATATGGGGAACGGGATGGGTCCACAACAATTGGTACGTGATTTTTTTTTACTCTGGAAAATACATTGGCAGCTGTTTTTTACACTTATTGTATGGTCCTATTGAAACCTTTTATCTACATCCTCGTGTAGTATTTACTGCCATTGACGGTTGCTCTTAACAGCTGCTCTTTCGGGATAGCCGCCCACGTTGAGCCGTTCTCCTTTGCGACGTTTCTCCTCCCATGTTGGAGGCATCATCACGCCTTGATGAGAAATGGAGACAAACCGCAGGATCCTGGGCCCTGGGTTCATACATTTTGGAGTATTACCACCGTGACGATTACACTCTGTGTTAATGTGGATTGCAAAAATGTCTACGAGAGCGACACAGTGCTGCAGTGGGTAGCACTGTTGCCTCACAGCAAGTAGCTCCCAGGTTCAATCCACGGGTAAGGTTTCTCTCCGTGTGGAGTTTGCATGTTCTCCCCGTGTCCACGTGGGTTTTCGCTTGGTACTCCGGGTTCCTCCTACAATGCAAAAACAAGCTTCCTACGTTAATTGTCCTTATTAAATTGGTCTCGGCGCCCTGGAATGGACTGGCGTCTGATGCTAGATATATCCCTGCCTTGCGCCCTGTGTCTGCCGGGATAGGCTCCGGCCCCCGCGACCCTGTACAGGTTCAAGCGGGTACTGATAATGAATAGACAGAAAGTACAGCGAGGAAGATACACGCACCTTCGCAGACCCCATGGAGTTGATGGGAGCTGAATTTAGCAGGTCGGGGTCACAGGCTTGTAGAAACCCACTGTGATGCGATGGACATGAAGGTTGGTGCAAAAGCTTGTTAGCCAGGTGTAGTCCTGAGTTAGAATAGGCAAACTATCAAAACGGTCATGTGTTGCTCTCAGCAGTTTGGATAAGGCTGTTATTGACGATACTGGCGCCATCGGCTTCAGAAAGTAGCTGAAATGTCTCCCTTTTGGTGCATTCCACTTTTTTGTGGGAATATCAAAGGTGCTGTTGGCTTCCACGGGTTGACGTTGACTAGGTCACTTTAAAAAAAAAACCGTAGACTAATTCCAAATGTGGTTGGACCACAAGGCAAAACATCAGAACCATAATGAGTCCAAGAGAGATTGACCTTGAGAAAGATTGATTCTGAACGAGATTAACTAAACGGGGAGAGGGTCAAAGCAACCAAGTCATTGTGTTGGCAGTGAGAAATGGTTGGTGTCTTAATGGGCCGAGGAGCTATGCTTAAATCCAGTAGGGCCCTATTATGACTGTACGATAGTGGGCACCTTTAAAACGCTTCCAAAACCTGGCTTTTCCAATTATGTCACTTTTATCGTTACATAACTTGCCCACTGTCTTACATATGCAGTCGCATTCCTTTTGTGCTTTGCAGTTGTTGATTTTTCATCTCTATGCAGCCTGTACAGTAATGTTATGTCAACGCACAATACTTTTAATGTTTGCTGTATTAAGATACTGTTTGTTGACTTCTTTGTGAAAGTCTTCAAGCAAAATATGTACAGTGGCACCCGCCTTGCTCTCAAATTGCGACGCGGACATTTAGCAACAATAAACACAACTGACCGTGCGTCATGTGTGAGCGCCTAACAACCCATCTGCCAAGTATAATACGTATTTGGGCTGCTTCATGGTAAATGTATGAAATCATAATAATCCCGGTAATACCATTTTACACAATAGTTTCCTCTGTCACAGCTCGTTGAAAATTTAATTCTTTAATTTGGGAATCTTTATAACGTTTGGTACTTCTACCTACAGTACTGACCTGTTTAGTGAGGTGTGATCAAATAAGGCCCTCATGACCAACTCGGCATGGTGGAAAAGGCCTTATCCCAGGAAGAAGGCCTCGGGTTCGAATTTCGGCTTGAGTGCCTATCTGTGTGGAGTTTGCATGTTCTCCCCGTGTCCACGTGGGTTTTCGCCGGGCACTTCCGTTTCCTCCCACAGTCCAAATATATGCTGCATAGGTTAATTGGCCTGTGGACTAAATTGCCCCCGGTGCCCTGTGATGGACTGGCGTCCAATCCTGGGTGTAGCCCTGCCTTGCGCCCTGTGTCTGCCGGGTTAGGCTCCGGCTCACCGCAACCCTATACAGGATTAAGCGGTTTCTGACAATGAATGAATGACTTGTTTAACAATAGAAGCAGCCGTGAGGGATGAACATTCCATTGTTTTCTCTACTTTTTGAGAATTACTCTCCATAGCGGTTCTTTCTGGATAAATGAGTCGAGTGCTCCTGCTCTCTCTCTCTCCAGATGTTTTGCCTCCCACGTTGGAGGCATCATCAGGCGTAGGAGGCGAAACGTCTTAAAGGTGACAGAACGATCACTCGACACGGCTATGGAGTGCAATTAGCATACATGGAGCCATGATAACCTACATCATTACAGTGTGTACTTTTGTTTTAATGAGCGTTGGGAACATTACATTTAAATTGTAGCGTCTGAAAATCTCCTTGATGAGATAGATAGATGTTTGTTATTACAGCAAAAAAAAAACCCAGTGAGCTTGCAAGCTTTGGATGCGGGATTCCTGGCATGCAACATGGCTCCTATCTCTAACAGTGGCTCCAGTCTCTACGGCTGTATACTGGAAATATTTATTATTGCAGCAGAAACTACCCGGTGAGCTTGCAAGCTCTGGAAGCGGGATTCCAACGAAACAACAAACTTGGGAATGAACCAACATAAACAAAATGAACCAGTAGCGCAGCTTATAATGCGTTGCATTATTGTAAAATTTTCATTTCAGTGACAGCAAGATAGATAACCAGGTAAGCCACGACAATTACATTAAGATGCCGTTGGGTAACATACTGCATTGTTTTGTGTTAAGGTGATAGAGTACTGTATTGTACAGTAATGTGCTTGCTGTAGTGTTAAGCTATTTGACAACTTGTTCCCCAGGGTCAATGAAACTGGCGCCCTCGAGTGATTGATTTTGTTGTACGTACACCCAACAATTTTAAATAGTGTAATGTTAAAATAGCATTGCATCAGCGGTGCACAGCAGTTGCATCATGGCGACAGTTGACAATGTAACCACAGTGGTGTACATGTAAATGTCTCTCCACTTAAAAGCAGAACAACTCAGTACTGTGCAATCATTTGTCATTAGTAGATGTGAAGTCTCATAATGTACGGATATGTGATAGCCCTATACAGACTGCTTATAACTATTAGAAAATAATCTCGTTTATTAGTGAATTACTTTCAACAGCCGTTTACAAGCTACTAGCTGTAGAGCTTAACATTATAGGAAAACAATCAAAGGAATATTTTTGAATGTGTAAGTTCATGGGCTGTCGTATTATTAGTTTTTTTGTCGTAGGATTCCACCGTTAAAGATTTCGTGCCTGTCGAAATGTGTCGACTAATGGTTACTCAGCATAATCTGTGCAGATGACTCAGAGCTATTAGTCAGCAACATTTGTCACGACCAATAAGAAAGTGGACTCTAGATAACCAGAGACGCCCAGTGTGGTGGAGTCACAGTGTGAGTGTTTCATAACAGGGCTGTCCCTGATTCTGTCAGTTGGGACAGAAGTCACTCTCCACAGGTGTTCAGCCTCTTCACTCGGTTCAAACTTTAAAGTGCACACAGTGTGTTTAATTCTTCTTGCTCACTCACTGCCGCGGCGTAGCCTCAGGTGACTGCCAACGATGAAAAGTAAAGCGTTGACACAGCGTGATGGACCAGAAAACGGAGAAGTAAGGAGGAGCTCATTTGTGCAGCCGCCCTCTCAGGTCAGTGCAGGAGATCAGAACTCTCTTGGAACAAATGGCTCCGACCAAGTGCGCCTCAAGAAGAAGATCACCCTCATCCGTGGAATCTCCATCATTGTGGGCACCATCATCGGCGCTGGGATATTCATTTCACCGAAGGGTATCCTGGCAAACACTGGCAGCGTGGGCATGTCGCTGGTTGTCTGGGCGGCATGTGGTGTTCTCTCGCTTTTTGGTAAGTGTTATATAGTACATCCGTGATGTTGCGGGTTTTTTTAAATGAAAATATTTATCGCACCTTTGTGTGCAAACGTACAGTTAACCTTTTGTGAAGTCCACGTTACTTGTCCGTGATACGGTATCCAAATGTGATTTTGGTTCCTGTGATGTTTACGTATTGGTAGGTGCCTTGTCGTACGCTGAGCTGGGGACTTGCATCAAGAAATCTGGTGGCCACTACACGTACATCCTTGAAGCGTACGGACCTCTGCCAGCTTTTGTCAGACTATGGGTCGAGCTCATCATCATAAGGTAATTTTAAACGACGTTGCACTTCATCAACCAGGTGTAAAGTACCGATCATCGTTCCTCGCTTATGTCTTTTGATTGCGTTTTGTCCTCTGCTTTGTTCCGTGTCTTACAGACCTGCTTCAACAGCCGTAATAGCACTAGCGTTTGGGCAATATGTTCTCGAGCCGATGTTTCCTCAGTGCCAGGTCCCTGATCTGGCAGCGAAACTCGTCACTGCCCTGGCCATCTGTAAGTACCACACATTTCTATCGCATCCCAAAGCTGTCCTTTCGGGGTAGCCGTGTCGAGCGCTCCCCTCTCTCTTTTGTGAACTTTTGCCTCCCGCGTTGGAGGCATCCTCAGGCGTACTGAGACTGGGTGAAAGATGAGTGTGGTGTGTCAGATGTTGCCTGGTGTTAGTCGCAGTACGCCTGATCATGCCTCCGACGTGGGAGGCGAAACGTCGAGAAGGTGAGAGCGGGAGCGCTCGATAGGGCTGTCCCGATAGAACAGCTTTGGAAAGCAACTGTCGTGCATATGAGCAATATTTGCAATATATCAACGTTGAAGTACACTGCGTATAGCTTATAATACAATAGACAGGTAATCATAATGTAATAACATGTATTAAGCACACCTTAACACAGCAGTCGAATGCTAAATTATGCAATAATGTTCCTTAAATGTGGATAAAACTAAAGTAGCGTTGTTAAAATTCAACGAAGCAATGAAATCCTTTGAGGTAAAAAGTTTTGTTACATAACGTCAGCAGTGTCCATATCACCCGTGACTTGTTATCCACATCAGCCATAGAGTCTTTGAAATGTATAATATGTTGCCCTATTCTTCCTAATGTCCGCATTTAGCTGGATTGTATCATTCTGCTGTTTTGGATTGGCTTTGTATTTGTTATTATTTCAGGGAACAGAGTAGTCGTGCCACAAATTCATCCTATTTTCCGCGATTATCCGCAATTTTCTCCAACATATACGGAGTAAAATCGCAGATAACTTGGACAACAGGATACGTGACATTCGATACAATTAGTCCCCTTGTACCACCGATGTGCATTGTAATGTTCTATATTCGTCATCTTAATCTTGCCCACAGCGCTGGTGATGTTCATCAACAGTTCAAGTGTCTCGTGGACAGCGAGGTTTCAGACGTTTCTCACTTTCTGCAAGCTTGCTGCTGTTGGAATCATAATCATACCGGGCATCATCCACTTAGCCAAAGGTACGCCAACAAAAATACCACATAGGGCACCGATTTACTGAGAAGCCCTGCACATTCAGAGCTCGGCACGGTTGTCCACCCGATGTCACTGGCCGACATCCCACCATAGCCCCTCATAGACCTCCGGTGGAATGAATGGACTGACTCAGTAGGCTGCACAGGGAGGACTGAGGCAACTGTACCACGGGTAATGAGGTAATGTAGTCTGCATAAGTTCAACAGCTCTGCCCAGTGGTGCACATTCACACGTCTGTGCGTGTCTCGTGATCAGTCCACGGAAATCTACAGGACTGCTTGGATCCCTAAAACTCAATATTTACCATTTGTGGATTGTAAAAGCACAATTTGATAAATAAAACATCAATGTGTTTTTGTTGCAGTTATATTAAATAATTATTTACAACGCAACATAAATATTATGAATTTGCAACCTCGCCGATTTGTGTTGATGCGTTTTTTTTTAACTCGAGGTCACTGAGTACAGGGCTAGAACCTCAAAATAGCAACTGGCCAGTAACAATCAGCATGATTGAAGGTAATAATAGGTGAGAGTTCATTCATTTATTGCATTGAGCAAGGTTATCAGAATTTTGTAAAAATGACGATACCAGGCATTTTTCAAAGTGGAGTAGTGTACGCAAAGAAGGAGAAATGTTAAGACCCACCTTAAAGTGGCTAGACATAATATGGATGAGGCATAACAATCAGTCTAGTCAACGTAGTCCTCAACATTTGTTTAACAATTAAGGACTGAAGATCAATCATGGTACCAGTATCCATGGTCGTGACAAAGTAGAGTGATAAGGAGGCGAGTAGACGTTCAGTGAGTGAGTGACTGCATTAGTGAGTACTAGGCCACCAACCTACTTTTATGTGGAATTCTACCAAGTGCAGACAGGAAGGAAATGGGTGCTGAGCCCGAGGTACACGCGGTTGGTGATAATGAATACATCTGTAGCCAAGTGCAACAGGCGTGGTTTATGGTAATGTAAGTGGTGCCTATATTGGCGCCAGCTCGTGGTGGGCGTGTTGGATGAAGAACGAGACAGTGGGGCACGGGTTTCGACGACACACTGGCACTGCCAGGGCAAGTGCTGTTCGTGAGCACGCACCAAAACCATCCATCCATTGTCAGAAACCGCTTTATCCTGTGTGGGGTCGCGGTAAGCCGGAGCCTGTCCCGGCAGACACAGGGTGCAAGGCAGGGCTATACCCATGATGGGACGCCAGTCCATCGCACGCCACCGGGGGCAATTTAGACCACAGAACAATTAACCAACGCAGCAGCGTGTCTTTGGACTGTGGGAGCAAACCGGAGTGCCCGGCGAAAAACCCATGCGAACACGGGGAGCACATGCAAACTCCACACAGAAAGGCCCCCGAGCCGGGATTCGAGCCGGGAGAATCTTGCTGTGAGGCGGCAGCGCTACTCACCACACCACTGTGCCAGCAGAACTGACATTGATATGTTATGCCAGGTACTTACGTAAGGCAACTAAAATAGTGTGATAACTAATGTAGATCTGTTTAAATGTGTCCCACCTCCAACGTTATGCAGCTACCTATATGGGCCATCATCAAATCTGAGGGAAATGTGTTCTTTCTTTTGCAGGCAACACAGAACATTTCCAAGATTCTTTTGTTGGAAAGGAGGTCGGGTTGATGGGGCTTCCGCTAGCATTTTACTCCGGCATGTACGCCTACTCTGGCTGGTGAGGATCACACGTCAACAGCACAGGGCAAAGGCCACGTACGATTCAAGTTCAATGACTGCCAACAGTGTATTCTACTTGTTTATCCAGGAAATCCGCACTGAGTCTCAGGACTTCAGGAGGGTCCTGAAAAATATATTTTTTGCTGTCATTTAAATTGAGCACACTGCAAATACAGTGATGTTTTAGCATTGGAATGTTTGGCCAATACCAGTTGGATTGTGTGGTTTTCCTTTAGCTGTGGGAGAAAACCGGAGAACCGAGAGGAGAACCATGCAATGCAGGGGGAGAACATACACAATCCACACAAAAAGGCGACCGAGTCGGGAATCGAACCCATCCGCTTTATGCTGTGTGGCGCGAATGTTTGCATTGCGTCATCCGGCTGCCTCTCGTCCAAACATATATGAGAATGTTAACGCGTGTTTTGAATATTTTGTAGGTTTTACATGAACTTTGTGACAGAGGAAGTTGACAATCCAGAGAGGTGAGATTTTGTGACAGTCGCAACATTCTGAAATGTGTCGTAAGACAGACGAAAACTGCAGTACTATACACAACAGTTGTATACGCTGTGCAACAAAACATAGATGCATCTCTTACATATATCTCTCTCTACATAACGTGTAAATGTTGTTTGTTTTACTCTTCAACCCCAATGCCACGTGACTGCATAATCTGGGCAGCATTGGTTGAACATGAGCAAACTAGACATTCCGTGCAGAAAGCAAGCATTATACAGATGATGAGACATTGCATGTCAAAGCCGATCCAGAGTCTGCTTGTGTTGAAACTGTGCTGTTGGAACCTTCCACCCCCAGAAGGCCATACGGTTGACAGGAAGTGTCTCAAAATAACTTGTTTTATGTAAAGGCACAGTTATATGAAGGATACTATAACTTCTGCTTATTTATTCTTCTGTATTTTCTCCGCAACGACGCTAACGCAAATTGTATGCTGCGTATAATGGTTGAGCTTTCCATATAATAATGTTCTCTCCGTGTCCGCGCGGGTTTTCGCCGGGCACTCCAGTTTCCTCCCACAGTCTAAAGACATGCTGCTGCATAGCTTAATTGGCCTGCTGACTAAAATCGCCCCGGGGCCCTGGTTAAGACTGGTGTTCCATCCCTGGTATAGCCCTGCCTTGCGCCCTGTGTCTGCCGTGATGGGCTCCGGCTCACCACGACCCTGTACAGGATAAAGTGGTTTCTGACAATGATAATGATCAATGTGATAACAAGTTATTTTTATGATTTTCTAGTAGTTGTCAATGCTCAATTCTTACGAAGAGCGTTACTGTAACAAAAGCACATCCTGTTTTAATAAAGAGCAACAATTATGAGCTAACATTGAGTACGTATATTGTGGTCCTCTTTCATTATTAACTGTTGTTGTTCTTCTGGTTCAGGAACATTCCACTGGCAATATGCATCTCTATGGCAATCGTGACCGTGGCTTACACGTTCATGAACATGGCTTACTTTGCTGTGATGAGTGGTGCCGAGCTTCTTGCGTCAAAAGCTGTGGCTGTGGTGAGATGACAAGCAGGGTATATGCATGTCGAGTCATGATGATGACTCATGTGTACACATCGTCACTCAAAAACACATACATATAGGCGCGCCCCCAGTGGGGGCGCGTGGGCTGCCGCTCCCTGTGTTTTACGTTTTTATTTAGCTTTAATTTGTTGTACATTTGTCACTTTTCATCTGTTCTTGTGCTTCAATCTGTTCTTGTGCATCTGTTCCTTTTCTCTTCGGTTGGTGGTTTGTTTCTGTGTAACTTTGGTGTTTGTTTTGTTGTCTGC
>JAZEWU010000016.1:5502052-5522738 GCA_036362915.1 Geotria australis
TCAAGGAAGTGACGGCCATCTTAGGGGACGCTGGCAGAATGTTGCCGCTCTCAAGATTGCCAGTTTCACGACCTTTCAGTATATTCGAAGTAGCC
This sequence comes from Geotria australis, assembly GCA_036362915.1. Taxonomy (NCBI): domain Eukaryota; kingdom Metazoa; phylum Chordata; class Hyperoartia; order Petromyzontiformes; family Geotriidae; genus Geotria; species Geotria australis. Next base: position 5,502,148 of record JAZEWU010000016.1, read on the forward strand.
TTGATCATTTATTTTCTGTTGCTTTGGTTTTTATTGTTTTTTCTTTCGTTGTTGACATGCCGTCCTCTTCGCGGTCCTTGTGCAGCACTTTGTGACACTCGGGTGAAAGGCGCTATATAAATTGAAATTATTATTATTACGAGCCCATGTTTTTAGCCCACATCCTTCTTTCATTGTTTGTGTACACAAAGACCAATGGAGGGAGGTATGACTATTACCCTGCAACAATGCAGATAACTTCCATCACACAAACCATGTTGACACTTGCACAGGTTTAAAAATGTGTTCACACATAGAACTACTTAAATTTGGATATATAATGCCAATTGACTTATTAATAGATTGTTTCAAGTGTACAATACGTTTTAAGCGCTTCATTAAATATGCATTTTACATATTTAAGGTTAGTAAAGAGACGACTTTAGCAGCAGCGTACACATTTTGGACCATGAATACACATATATGTACACATAATTGTGAAATACTGAAGGCATTCTCGGATACCTTGCAACGTAGAGCAAACTTATAGTATATACGTTGCTCTTAAAACATTTCCTTGAGGAATGCAGCTTAACCTTATTGGCTTTTTCAAATAATAGCTTTACGTGCTACTCGTAGTGTCCTTTAGGTAATTGTGTGCCATTAAGAAGTACTGTTTGTGTTGGTGTTCTCATCAGGGCATTTGGAACACAACTATAAACAAAGTAATTGTTGGCAAGTCGCACATTGGCATTCGGCCATTGTGCAACCCAGGCAGTGGCTACACCCTTTGCCACCTAAAAGCTCACGGGATTTAAGTTTGATTGCTGGTGCACAAAGCATGCAATGTCACTTGTTTAATTGCACGGACGGAGGAGTCATATTTCGTCCTGGGCAAACGTGCGGTGTCTGTTGGAAAACGTTGTTCCGTTTCGGTTTAATTCAGTGACGCTCGGCAAGTCTTGATGGTCTTAACGGGCAGCGTAGACTTTTTCTGTGGGAAAACAGAAGAGTTACTCTATTGTAACGTGGTTTAATAGCGCTATTGATTGTGGTCTCACACAGTCAGAGAGTGTGGAGCGAAATGCATCAGTGGAATGTAAACATCTACCGCGTTAGGAAAGGCATCGTCATCATCGGTCACGGCCAATCCACTGCTGGATGATGGCTACCCTAAACTGTCAATGTAAACACCATTAGGGCAGATCCTTTAAAGCATTGTGTCAAGTGAACAAATATGCACGTGAGCGTACATAAACCTACATTACTGTCAAACAAATCAGATTTGTAATAGCAAGGCAACACTGGTGGTATTTCAGCAATGGTGATAACAGATGTATTTTCCTTTGTATTGCAGACATTTGCAGAGTCTCTGCTGGGGGATTTTTCCATCGCTGTTCCAGTGTTTGTAGCTTTGTCCTGCCTGGGATCCTTGAATGGAGGAATCTTCGCTATAGCAAGGTAGTGGGTTGAATCACATTTGTCCTCCAGTTTTCAATAACACTTACATTGTGACTCATGATGATGCTGCGGTGTAATTGTTAGCCTGCTGGACTGACAATCGAGAGGTTGTTGGGTCTGCCTGCAGGCGCAGTAGTTTAAATAATGGCGACGTTAGATTTCCGCAACCTCTGTCCTGCCAGCAATAGACGGGCAGCAGGGTGGGACAGTCATAACATCTACACTTTTCAGGCGGTTCGCCCGAAGTGGTTCGATTCCCACCTCGGGTGCCTTTCTGTGTGGAGTTTGTGTGTTCTCACCCTGTTATGCGTGGGTTTCCTCTGGGTTTTCCAATTTCCTCCCACAACTAAAATACACTCGTCAATAAATTGGCCGATAATATCAGAATATATAGGATGCAGTGTCTGGCAAATGTTGGCGCCGGCCAACCCCGTGACTGCCTTCCCCCTCCCCGCATCTTTACGGTTTCCCGGTACATCTGAGTTGTTCTCTCTTCGAATGAATACATTCGAATAAATGAATATGTGCACGTTATGAATTGCATTTATTATTCTAGTCCGTGTTATTAATGAATACTGTGCAATTTCAAAACTCTCAGGATGTTTTTCGTGGCATCACGAGAGGGCCACCTTCCACACATCTTGTCCATGATCCACATTCGAAAACACACTCCGCTGCCTGCCGTGATCGTTCTGGTAAAAGTCGCATTCTCGGGCAAACAGCCGCACCGCACAAATTATAGAAGTGCACTTGGCCGGTACATGACACGTTTTGTTAATCTGGCTTTGTGATCATTACGGGTTTAGGGAGATGACCTACTGTATTGTGACCGACATTTATTGTGTTCGCAGTACCCGTTGACGATGCTGATGCTGTTCGTCGGAGACATCTACAGCCTGCTGAATTTCTTCAGCTTTGCACGCTGGCTTTTCATTGCGATGACTGTGAGCGGGCTGGTGTACATGCGCTTCACACGTCCACACATGCATCGCCCATTCAAGGCAAGTGCCACGTCGACAGCATGGCGATAGCTGGGCGGTGGGGACGCACGCTGTGATCCGGCACTTCGGAGGCGAGGGTTGGTGGATTGGGACAAACGATACACGTTGTGAGATTCCCTTCCTGTATGTGTCAAGGTTCCACACCATGGCTTGCCAGTAGAATATAGCAGTGTGAACTAATGTCATCTGTCCCTTCTGTATGGGATAGAGTGTTGCCCCATTGCACACGTTAGGTTTGTTTCCACGTGTTGCGGTTTTCCTCCCACATATATAAACACTCACTAATGTATTGCAAACATCTTAAAATGTAGAGAACTGCATAGCAGTTGTTGACATCTGCTCACCGCTTGGCAGCCTTCCAGCTTGTCTGATTAATCAGCGATTGTCACATGCAAATGAGAATAATAATACTATACTGTATAAAACGAATTATGAGATTTAGTTTTTTCTATACGCAGAATGGGACGCCAGTCCATGACAGGGCACCGGGGGCATTTTAGTCCGCAAGCCATTTAACCTATGCAGCATGTCTTTGGACTGTGGGAGGAAACCGGAGTACCCGGCGAAAACCAACGCGGACACGGGGAGAACTCGCCCTCTTGACGAAACAATTTGAATTGCGATGGGACATATGAGCTGGTATTAACGATGACTGCTCCAGTGTTAACATGAACGTGTGCTAAATGAAAATGACGCGTAACAGGATGTGATTAACGCGGCGTTTTCTCATTTGTAGGTGCCCCTGTTTATCCCCGTCTTCTTCACGCTGTCATGCCTTCTGGTCGTGGCTCTGTCTCTTTACTCGGACCCGGTTAACAGTGGCATTGGCTGTGCCATTACGCTGAGCGGAGTTCCTGTCTACTACCTCACCGTGGTTTGGAACGGCAAGCCGACTGCAGTCAGGCGTGCCACAGGTCAGCAATTGTTTAGCTTGGGTGACCTCGCTCACTCAGTGTGTGTCCCTAGCCCCAGCTACGATGACTCCACCACCCCCACAGTTTCCTTGTTATTCCTCTAAGCTGGCAAGATCGCTTCACCATCACTCCTGGAAGAGGGGTGGTTTCAGAATGTTTTAATAACCTACTATTTGCAAGCACGAGAACCGTACACTGTTATTACTGTGGCACACTGTACTATGCGCTCAATGTACAAACTCTTGGAATACCTTTTACAATGTGCAGTGAAGGAAACAAAAAGTACCAACGTATTATTGAAATGATGAGCGCGTGTTTTAATAGGAAAAACCATGGGTTAACATTATACCAATATTGTAAAACAATAATCTTCTCCCGGAATGAAAATTACCTCTTTTAGCCGCTTACAATTACAGGTTTATGTTAAAATAAATTACTTTCTAAATTGGGTCGCCACAGTGATGGGACATTATCTCTCTAGGCTCCTATGCAGGAGATCGTGGATTTGACCCTGAGTGTTGACCCTGATCCCTGTATGTTTCGAGTTTGCATGTTCTGCCCATGGTCATGTGAATCTGTCTCTGAGTCCAGCGGTTTTATCCGCTGACATTTAGAAACATGTGTTTAGTTTGTTATTACAATAAATTCCCACATATCTTAAGCCACTGACATGAGCTATCAAGTGTGGCCAGGTTACCTCTGAAAAAGAGCTAATAGCTCATTGGGCTTTATCTTCGTTGAGTTTTACAGAGATAACGTTGATGTGGGAATTGAACTAATGCATTTCATAGCAGGAACATCACAGGAATACCCTCATGTAAAATGTTATAACGCAATATTTCGTGTGTGTTCTGTGCCTTGCAGACAGGGTGACGCGTGTCCTGCAGCTCATCCTGCAGGTGGCACCACAAGAGGTGGCCACTTACTGACCCATCAAGACTCTACGCAAGGGCTACTTCATTGCAACCGCTAGGCACCTTATCAGTAGCAGACATATCTATCCATTGCTGGATGAAGGTCTTCCCAAGCTGTCACAGCTTGTCAAAGTTAGTTTACCAGTAAAGAAAATTGCACACTGAAATAAATATATGTTATATTTATTAAAATATATATATGAAAGAATTGACACCTTTGAACGTTTTAGTTTCGTAATAGCATACTAAAGTTGGTTTACAATAACAAAAAACAATTCTGTTCACACTCCACATCACCCAGAAAGCCCATTCAAGTGCATTTTTGCAGGACACCGGCTTTTAGAAAACCCATTCCTGTGACCCACTCTATGTAGAAAAGCTAGCCTTGTACCAGGTTTCTTTGGAAATAATAGGGGCGCAAAAACAAAGGCAAAGGTACATATTGTGTTCAGCATTTGTCATGGTATATCTCAGAATGATAGATATCGCGACATTCTTAATAAAATTCTGAAATTATTGGATCAAAAATATTGCAATACTTTGAGGCCCTGGCTTCATTGTAAAACAATTAAATTCTGATTAAAAAACTACTACCTTAGTTTTAGTTGCATTTTGGAGGTCGCAGGTTAAAGAAAGATGTAAGGGGTATATCTCAGGAGTTTAAAACCGGCAGTTGTTTTTTTCAAGAAAATGAATGGTCAGGTGTGGGACTTCTGAAATGTGTACCCTTACCGAATGCCTGAGGAAAAGAAATAATACAACAACACAAACAGTTGATTGAAGATGTCACCGCAAATGGAAGCTTGAAAACAGAAAGAACTTGGTCAATGATTGCCAATTCATATATGTACTGATGTAGGTTTTTACGGCTCGATTCATGATGGTTGCTCTTCAGAGCTGTTCTTTCGTGATAGCCATGTCGAGCAATCTCCCTCTATCCCTCGCGACGTTTCGCCTCCCACATTGTAAGCATCTTAACGCAGGATTATGCTTCCAACGTGGGAGGGAGATCGCTCGACACGACTATCCCGAAAGAACAGCTCTGAAGAGCAACCATAAATTCACATATGGTACTTCTTTGGGAGAAAGATGGAGCCATAACACATTATACAATTAAAAAATTACCAGAGGAATTGTATGCACATCTTCGTATGTAAAGAATCCTGTATCCCAGGACTCGGATATATTAAGTTCCAAGTGTTACACTTGAAGAAGTAAACACTCCCCTCGCACACATGAATGATTCCAGTATTGAAGTCCATTTACAGATAATTATTTTTTGACAGCCTTGTGAATAAAATACAAAACTTCTACACGCATATTTATTTTATAAATCGAGGATCCTTTGCTACGTGAAGTCACAGCAGCTGATACACTTACTGTAGTTATTTTAGTTTTTATAATTATTGTTATATTTCAGTCCATATATTTAAGCCACTTTGTTTTCATGTTAAATTGTGTGTAATGTCCGCAAGTAAACGACTGTATTCTGTAACAATGATGCGAGCATGTATATGTGTATGTCTCAAAATTTCCAATTGAATGCTGGACACGGATGGAAATCATGATTCCAGAATGATGTATGTGACTACTGGACAAATGACAGTAATATCAAGCCAGTCACATTCACATAAATCTGTGCTCATGCTGCACTAAAAATAAATTATTGCAATGTTTACATGAAAGTATCTACCAAATGGTGGATTTATTTTTCCTAAATAAGCATTTTTATGCATAATCACTGTGCAGTGCCAGTAAACACCAATAAACTCCAATAATGTAACATGCAAAATTTGACTTCATATCAACTTTTGTCGGGATGATTTAAATGTGAGTAAAAGTGGATACGTTTCTGTTGTTTTTGGACATGAGCTACAATTGCTACTTTAAATAAACTGACGACTTTGCAAAAAAAGCCTGCAAGTGAAATAAATTGACAAGTTTACGTTTCTACACACTACATTGATATGCTCTGAATTCAATGCACACACTTGGCATGTATCTATACATTTGGCACAGGTCTTGGTTGCTCATTAAAGAGTGGCTACATCTTTTTATAAATGGCAAGTTTGTCTTGGTAATACCATTATGTTGGCATGTACATTGACTTCATAATGTCAATTTGCACTTTAATCTGTGAAATGCACCAATTAACTCGATGCTAAATGCTTCAAGAATGTTTTCTGTTGCAACGGTACTTTGAGGGTTTGCATGCACATAAAACTAACCGTAATCCCTCATAATGGGTTATCCTGCGATGTGTTTCTTGCTGCTTCGGTGTTCCAACTGGCCTGGTATTATAACGGAATGTACCGAACTGTGGCAGGCAGAAGGCATTCTCATGCCTCCATACAGTACACTATTATTAAATGGGTGTGATGGTTTATGAGATTCCTCCGCAGATTTGCACAGCATTAGCCTACGGTGCGCTACACTTGAATCGAGCTGTCAGCTCTTGTCTGCCTGTGATAGCTTTACCACAAAAAGAGCAGGCGGTTCAGACAGACAGTTCGCTCCAGAGCTCTGCCTCCGGCGTAAAAGAAGCCAATCCAGGTCTGGGACAGAATCCAAAGATAGGTCCCCCAAGCCCCCATGGTTACCTATCTGTCTAACACTGCCTCCCCACCCTTCTCTCTATGGTTACGTTTAGAGAGCTCTGTCAGTTTTGGCAGTAATTGGTTAAAAATGCCATTCTCTAATTTAAAATTACATCGAAAAATAATACATTATGCAACATTAACGATGCATTCATCTAATAGTTTGGCCACTGGATTTGCATACCACAGGTTGCCGATTTGATATCCTAATGCCACAGCTGAATGGTAAAGTTCAATCCTTCCATCTCTGTCCAGCCAGCAACATAACTGGGTGGACCAGTTCAGTAGGCCGCATGTGGTGGGGTAAAGTGTTGGTATTCCCACCTCTACAGGACGTTGGGCCACCGTGGAAAAGTAGGCCAAACTTTGCTTTAGAGCTCTGTCTAGTGGACGCGCATCAACCAGCAGTGATCATGAGCAAGCAATTACGCCTCTATTTAATATTGATTAAAAACATTTTAATAAAATGATCAACAATAACAGGCAAAATGGTGAACATTTTTTGTCATTACATTGGAATACAATTTTAAAGGCACACATCTGTGCCAAGTAATGCAATTTGAAAAGTATGGAGTTGAAGCACTTTGTTTTTCGTGAAAATAGAAAACATACCATTGATGTTTTGCTGAAATTGGTATAAAAAAAAGTAATTGTTTTTGGATAACATTGTACAGTACATGCCTCATAAATGGTGCAAAATATATGAAAAGAGAGGCGATGATAAGAACATTTTTCTTAGTTGTTTTGCGTATACGCATTGTCATTTGGCATAAATGTTCGAAAATGTAATTTCTGGTTTTAAAAAAAAATACGATATACAGCCACAATATATAACAGAAATCAGAAAAGAAAATATAACTTTCAATCTGGTCTGCTATTGACTTAATGACCTTAAATTTGTCTTCATAAGTATAGCGCACGTCGATATCATGAATCTCGTTTTATCTGCACCCATATCCACTCACTTATCTGCACCCCTGACTATCTGTGGAAATGGGCACCCAGGCATGGCGACAGATTCCTATTATCCGTGCAATTGCGTGATCTGTGGAAATTACAGCTGTAATATGGCATTACAAAATATATAATAAAAAACATGACATGTATTTCGATGCTGATGACGAGGGTTGTGATGAATAATTCTGTTGTCGAGTTTCTTAAATCTCCCTACCCGCCTATCCACCCAGGAATATGGAAACACTACTTGGTCGATCATAACATTAAGACCCATAATCAACATCACCTCCTAGCATTATATTTACTCCCATTATCATCTTCCATCATCGTCAGCACCTATACAAAGACAAAGATCCCCTATATAGCCTTAACAGACTGTAGGGGCAAGTGCCGTTATCGAGCACCTATGAAGGTCGACACAACACACGAGGGGGTGGGTGACCAGCACCACGCCCGGCCGCCTTTGTCTCCCGAGTGGCATTGTTTACACACTGCACTAGGGACTCATTTGAGGCTGAGTCGACCTAGTGGAGGCCCAGGACCGGTTCAGAAAATCGTCACTGGTGTTGGCCGTGAGCGGGATTCGAACTCGGGTCGCCAGATTTGTAGCCGAGCGCGCTAACCACTGGGCCACCGCTCCCCAGTCTATGATAACTACGACCATCAATACACCCACCAAAGACAAAGATCCCTTATAGAGCGTTAACAGACCATAGGGTCCAAATGCTGTTAGCGAGCAGCACCTATGAAGGCCAGCACGGCAGAGGAGGGGTGGGTAGCCAGCAGCACGCAAGGCCGCGTTTATCTCTCCAGTGGCGATGTTTACACACTGCACCAGGTAATAATTTCAGGTTGAGTCGACCTAGGAGAGGCCCATCATGAGCATCACCATTCATTCACTGTCATAAACCGCTTAATCCTGTAACAGGGTCGCGGTGAGCCGGAGCCTATCCCGGCAGACACAGGACACAAGGCAGGGCTATACCATGAATGGGACGCCAGTCCATCACAGGGCACCGGGGAGCAAATTAGTCCGCAGTCCAATTAACCTATGCACCAGGTAATAATTTTAGGCTGAGTCGACCTAGGGGGAAGCCCATAACGAGCATCACCCATGTGAACATCGTGAGCATCCCTGTCAGGTAATACTTGGTATTTGCCTGCGAATTCTACCCAACACTTCGAGGCCGAGCTGAACGACAACGATGTCCAAGAGGCTGACCATCCGGTGCCTCGAAGAATCGCAAAGAAGAAGAAGAAGACGCAGAATCCATCATGACGGCAGGCCCGCCCCGTTTGACAGGCCAGTCACGTGCCTGGCTGCTCCTGCTGCTACCACGGAAGCGACCTCCAACACGTAACGTTTTGCGTTTTTATTATTATTTACGTGTGGTTTTTTTTATTTTTAGATAATGTTCGCACGTATCACCCACCTACCTACCCGCTAACACGCCTCGCACCGACTGCTAACGTGTTTGTATGCTCACACGAAGCTACGTAACCGTAAGCGTTGCGGCCCGGATCGCTTGACTGGGGGGAATGTGCTCGTTTGGCTGACTGACTATCGGGGAAATAACATCACAAACTCGCCCTCCAAAAGGAATGTAGATGTGTCTGTCAGTGATGATAGCGATGGCAAAGGATGAAACGTGTCCCATAGGACCTCCGCCCGGGAGGCGAAGCGATGAAATGGTCAGCTGGTATTGCCGCTGAGAGGTGAATTAATCACATCGCAGGATCAGGTTACAGCAGCGGCATGGGGAGAGACATCATCCAGCAGTAGATTTCTGTTTAGTGACAATCGTAATTGCACTGACAATGATGGCGGTGGTGTAGATCGTGAGAGATGCCGGCTGCTTTCATCCAGCAGCGGATTGACCATGCCTGATAACTTTCGTCACGACACAATACTGATTATGGCACGGTAATTACATTGCATTCGACGTTGTTCAGTGGTTAATTGTTGACTGGATAGCTTAAGAGGGCTGTAGAGCGGTGCAGTGAACGGGATGTCAGGATGGCCGAGCGGTCTAAGGCGCCAGACTCAAGGCGAAACAGCCTTCCGTGCTCAACGCGGGATATCTGGTCTCCGAATGGAGGCGTGGGTTCAAATCCCACTTCTGACATAATATTTTGGTGCTTTTTCTTAACAATTTAAGGTCACATAAATCTAAAGTTTCGCTTCTTTATGCCGGTGACTGGTTTTGCAAACTCTTTCGCACAATGTGCGGCGTAGGAAAGTAGTTTTTCGTGCCTGTTTACAAGGGCATTTTTTTAAAGTCATGCTGTTACCACCATGGTGTTGGGCGGAATAATGATTACCCATGTATTTGTGGTAGTGCTGCCCTCTGCAGGCGACGGCTTGAGTTGGCATGGGATGCAGCATGGTGGCGCGGTGAGTCGCGCTGCTGCCTCACAGCAAGAATCTCCTGGTTCGAATCCTGGCTCGGGTGCCTTTCTGTATGCAGTTTGCATGTTCTCCCCGTGTCCGCGTTGGTTTTCGCCGGGCAATCTGGGTTTCCTCCCGCAGTCCAAAGACAAGCTGCTGCATAGGTTAATTGGTCTGCGGACTAAATTGCCCCCGGTGTCCTGTGATGAACTAGCGTCCCATCATGGGTATAGCCCTGCCTTGCGCCCTGTGTCTGTCGGGATAGGCTCCGGCTCAACGCGAACCTGCATAGGATTAAGCGGTTTATGAGAATGAATGGCTGGGATGTAATAGATTACAGTGACGGTTTTATTTTACCTTGACGTTATTATGATGTATGTTTTCACGGCTCGATGTATGATTATTGCTCTCCAGAGCTGCTCTTACTAGATAGACGTGTCTAGTGTTCCTCCTCTCTCCTTCACGACATTCTCCTCCCACGTTGGAGGCATGTCATTTTCTTCTTGACGCAATTGTCACGCCTAAATATTTGATTGTAAGGTTATTTAAAACATGTACGCGTACGGCACTATATGTTGGCCCTGTAAAGGATGATTGGACCTACAGTATATCCAAATATATATTAAATATTTCTATAATAGGAATTGGCACACGTCCTGTCACAGATAATATCATTAGCGTTTATGACATCACAACCGGCCAACGAGGTGGCATACATCGCCATCTAGCGGTGGGTATAGCTTTAGCCGAGGCGGCTGTCGGCCTCTTCTGTGTGGAGTTTGCATGTTCTCCCCGTGTCCGCGTGGGTTGTCGCCGGGCACTCCAGTTTCCTCCCGCAGTCCAAAGACAAGCTGCTGCATAGGTTAATTGGTCTGCGGACTAAAATTGCCCCCGGTGTCCTGTGATGGACTGGCGTCCCACCATGGGTATAGCCCTGTGTCTGCCGGGATAGGTTCCGGCTCACCGCGACCCTACATACGATTAAGTGGTATCTGACAATGGATGGATGGATGGTTTGCAGCGTTTACGAGGATCTCAGAGATCCTGTTGAACACACAACTCGATCGGGAAGAATCTTCTCGCAGACTAATTCCGTAGGGTTATTTTAAATATTTCTCTTCTGGAATCATCTTCCGGAAGATATCTTCCATTTAGTGTTTGGGGAGGAAACAGGAAAACCCGGAGGAAACCCATGCAGGACTGTGGGAGAGAATAAACTGCACACTAAGTTATGGGAGGAAACAGGAGAACCCGGAGGAAACCCGCGCAGAACAGGGGGAGAGAACACTCTAACTCCACGCTAGTTGTGGGAGGAAACAGAACCCGGCGGAAACCCACGGAGAACAGTGGGACAGAACGCTTCAACGCCACACTAGTTTTGGGAGGAAACAGGAGAAGCCGGGGGAAACCGAAGCAGAACAGTGGGAGAGAACACACAAACTCCAGGTGGGGATTGAACCGCCTCGGGCAGGACCGTCTTGCTGTGAGTAAGCGCAGATATTGTCACTGCACAGACACCCCGACATCACCCCAATGTCTCTCGGCCGAAACCATCAGCTATACGAACAAATCCTCGCCATTGCACGCGGCGTGTGCCAAGCGCGCACCAATCAGGAGCCGCCCCCAGCGTCACGGGTAACTGACGGACACAGACACTTGGCTTTTTTATATATAAATGATGGGCAGGCGTCCCATCCTCGGTGTTCCCCTGCCTTGCGCCCTGTGTCTGCCGGGATGGGCTCCGGCTCACTGCGACCCTGTACAGGATTAAGCGGTTTCTGAAAATGGATGGATGGATGTGTTTATTTATTTTTTGTTAGGTATTTCATTTTTCGGATGCCATTGAACGTAAATGTGGAAATATATTATTTTTGTGCTCGTTAAACGTGTTTTAGTGCAGAATAAAAAATCGATGTGGGACATTGTAAATGTAATTTACATTAATTTAAATAGTAAAATGTGTTTCTAACAACGTTGTTCCCAGCAACGTCGCCCTCCTCAGGGACACGTTAGCGACGTAGAATAACTTATTATAATGTGCTTCTTTATTGAATAAAATCCGAAGTGTAAGATGAAGAATGATGAAGGACAATCTGGATGGTTGACACCGCTCAAATGTGGGTCAGACTTATTTAGGTCATGTACGTGATCATAACATGGTTCTGTACTGCTTCCTGTATGGCATTTGCTCAAGTGCTGGTGTATTGACATTCAAAAAAATCCAAATCATTAGCTTATGGAGGGGGTGGGAATTTGGCACGCGAAAGTAGCAGAATGGAAGAGACCTCCAAAAACGGTCCCCGTGCCACATTTGTTTTCTATAGAATTGGAAGGTGTAACTCGCTTACCTTCCAAGGACATTTGGAAAAATCCCAACAATGGGCTGCATGTTCCACATTCCAACAATAACAGACTTTAGAATTGATTTAAATTCGAGATGTAAAAAATCCAAATTGAAGGAATTTTCTTTACACATTTTAACTTACAGGATTAAAGGTGCTGTTCATATCAAGGCTAAGAACAGGAAAACGTATCTCTACTGTTACAAAACATATCTTAGGGCTCAATTCCTCTCCTTTTCACTTCATTGAATATAAATATGTTATGAAAAACCTTATTGAGACACAACATACTATATTGCATTTGCTTGGAGTTGCCTCATGCAAAATGCCAATCAAGTGAAATTAATATGCTAAATTATATGTGTGGTTACCTATGTTAACCTTATACAGTGTGTGGTTAATTGACAACTAATGACGATGTCGGTGGAAGCAGAAAAATGGAGATCCAGATTGTCAACACGTGGGACGGTGAGCCAATAAACCACGACCCTGTGGTCATGAGCTTGCGACCAGATCCTGAGGGTCGAGGGTTACGATTGGGGGTGACAGCACCTTTCTTCAATGATCCGCCTGCACCGCACAGCGACCCAGGCCAGCCATGTCATCAACTGTGGGATTATGAAGGTGACCTTACATTTGTGCAGCAGTCCTCCAAAATCGCTACCCTACATTATGATATTGCTATCCTTTTCCAAGCCATAAAATCCTGTTTATATAAAGCTGTTTCATTATGGCATGCCATTTGATGCTGTATTTGATTTTCACGTGGTAACTGAAACCGAATAGTATTGATAATAAAACACGTACGAAATTTAACCATAGCAGAAATATGCTTTACTTATCTTCGTGCACGAAGCAATTCACTGGCAAGAAGGATAAGGACATTGGCAGTTTATTTACCTCTGAAATGTGGTATTAGGGAATTTTGTGCTAAGTGTATTTCGATGAAACGAGAAAAGTTAAATATCTGAAAAGTACAAGTTCTGAAGGTATCAAATATTTATTATATTTTCTTTGCAGTCGTGGAAATGTTTTTTTTAAACGACCAAATGGAGAAGTACCTGGAGCTTGAACTCTGTCCGTGAGTTTCACTTGTTGCCTTTGCTCACTCATGGGTATGATTACAGGGCTGTGTGGGTGTGCAGTTGCATCCCTAGACGCAATACCGATTACCTAGCCGAGCAGCTGCTTTCATCCAGAAAGTCTTACATTACACCGTGCCTGAATGAACCGCTAATATTTCTGCTTTGCACATTAATTTTTGTTCTCTAGTCAAATCAAATAATAAAACAACTAGCCATATTTTTGGGAAATGTAATGCTCACTTTTCCTCTTAATGTTGCTCTTGGCACGTATCTCGGCTCACGCTGCTGCATACATCAGTTTTCTTTTCAGCGATTTGGCAAATACGGCTCTGCTGTGTTTCAGGCATGGTCAACACCTGGTGCTTCTTCTGGACGGACGACGGAAAATATGGAAGGTGAATATTAAACTCAAAACCATGCTACATTGTCTTGGGTATTATTAACAAACAACTTAAATCAAAACGGCAAAGTGATTTGTTCAAATGAGCTTTGGGCATCTCCTGTTTATAGCCCTGAGCTAGTGGTGGAAATTCCACCTTTCTACGGTGAAGGGGTCTCCAAAGGATAGGTACTTGAATTCACTAACGGCACTCGTCCAAACTACATTTTGCACACCTCGTCTTATTTTCAGGATGCTCTTAAACTGGATTTTGAAGTGATGTCTTTGGAAGAAGAGAGCAGCTGTGTACGCAGTTGGGAGGGCTCTGCCCTGGTGCCTTGGAGCTACCTACCTCCCGGCGTGTGCAAATTTAATGCTTATGCCATTCACGGATCAGGGGAGGCCCGCGTGTATGAGGCCCTCTTTCCGGTCCCCAAGCCCAAGGTGCACTCCGGCATGCAGCCCGACTTGTGAGTCGTGCACTCGGCCAAAGCAGATTGTTTTTTCGGGCAACGTGACAAGTAAATACTGCCCAATTGACAACATTGTAATTGCAGCTTGTTTTCTCTCTCTGTTGACTGCCAGCCACAGGCTGGAGTATTTTGGGGACTTGGATTTGCCAGCTCTTATGGGGAATGACTGGATCCAGCCTGAGTCTGAAATTTGGAGTGCTGGACTTGTCGGAAAGCCTTAACACGAAGAACAACACAGGTGGCAGCTTGCGATTTTTTGCAGAAATTTGCATCCCATAACACAGTAATCCAAAGCGATGAATTACCATATTGTATCTTGGACACTTCTTCCCTTGTTTCTAAACCGTATTACTGTAGGCGATAGTTTGCCCCCACAGCTTGTGGCCAATGCCTTATGGGACCTGACCCAGCTTCCTTTCCACGAGAGTGCCAGTCGCCAGGCAGGGGGTGCCTGTTGAAAGTTGATCCGCCCAGGGATGGAGACCCAGCCTGGCTGCGCCAAACAAATGCCAATTTCGAGCGTGAAAAATTCGAAATGCATAAAGCAGAAAAAATATATTTGCATTACCCCAACGTACAGTACACTGCGCTTCTTAATTTGTTTTTAGAAACTGTGTATGTCGGTCCGTTACTGAGTTACGAGGCTGTGGTGCAGGTGGGAAGCAACGTTTGCCATTAATCAGAGGTGTTTCTTGAACACAACTGAATGGTATATTCACGTAAGTGAAGGTTACTGTGGCCAAATATGCCACGGTGTGTGTCATGTTGGCTTTGTTTTCATGATGTACCTTTAGGTAATCACATGTTGAACACGTGTGCCAATTTTAAATGTTAACCTTTGTTTTTCACAACTGGAAACTTGAAAGCAATACATTATGAGGCGTTATAAAAAGCACACAGCTCCTTTATATCCAATGGCATTATTATCACATGGCAATGTAAGCCTTAACAAATTTAACACGTAAGTGATTTGGAGATTTTGCACACAACGTAAGCCTTAACAAATTTAACACCTAAGTGATTTGGAGCTCTTGCTCGTCTTAATAAAGACTGGATACGTTCGCATTACAAAATGAATGTTCACACCGAGCACAATGTGCTCTGCAGAAACAGAAAAAGGAGTTAGATTGTGTCGCTACATTATCGTGATTCTGATTCAAACAAATACTGTACAGATCTATGAGCACACATACGGTATACTTCTTCTCTGCGATTCTTCGAAGCACGATGGTCAGCTTCTGGACATCGTTGTCTTTCAGCTCGGCCTCGAAGTGTTTGGTAGAATTCGCAGGCAATACCAAGTATTACCTGACAGGGATCCCGACGTGAACGCTTCTACCTTGACCCCCATACGGTATACTGTTTGACATAGAATACACGTGACGGTATTGAAACGTTTGCGTTGAACGTACAACAATTTGCGATGAGTACATGTGGAGGAATGTCGTCCGTGCTCACACACACTTTAATAGAGATGAAGTGGGAACGGATATCGAATGAAAACAAGTCAGTTTGAGGTGATGGCAAATACAGTGACTGATGTGTATAAACACTCCACTAAGCATTTGCAGACTCTTATTAAATCTGGGAAAATGCACTTTAACAGACAACTGTGAAAGTGGTGCATTTGTTTGGGAATAAAATCGAAAGACAAAACACCGGTCTAGTCTTGTTCTTCATGGTGAAGCTTTGACCCCCTCTACTTTAGCTCACCTAGCGGTGAGCTTCAGGGTGCGTGCTTGTCTGCTATTCTTGCAATTTTTTTCCCTCGGTTTACTTTGGCACCCTTAGCTGCCCGGCAGAGCTCACGGCGGGCCTCCGTTTTCATCGCCTTTTAATCCAAAACATGACAAACCTAACCCTAGCCGCCTGCCATTTTCGATGAACATCATATGGAAACAGAGCGCAAAAACATTACTGCAGAAGCTGACAAAATTTAAAATTTGCGGTTGGTTTTGTGTTTGTGAAAACCTCGCAAACAGGTTATGTTTTTTTTATCAATATTGGTTTTACAGCAATGTGTTGTGTATTGTATATTGGACTGGAAAGTATGTGGTAATGCTTTTCCGTAAAGAGCACATTGGCTAAATTTGCATGTACAGGATTCCAAATTGGCCTTTTCATTGTCAATTTGTTAAGTTATCCTCTTTGGCCACGGTACACTCGCAAAAAAAACATCTGCTAGATTTTAATTTGAAAACCACGTTTTATAATATTGATCTTTATCTTGTGTTATGAGCAGGTGTGTGTTGGTCATGAGGGCTGTTTGACCGTACTACATAATTCTGGTCACTTTAGATTGGTGAACCACAGCCGCTCAGTCCCCAGCAGCTCTGGTTCCACTCGCGATGGCAACAGCTCGGAAGGTGAAAGGGCAAAGGTGCTCAGAATCACTGGATACGAAAAGAAAGACTCATCGATGTGACCATTGTGTTGGCATCGCAGGACCGTGGGCAACGGCAATGGTATGGGAATGCCTTCGTCTAGCAGTGGATAGGCCAGGGCTGATGTTGATTATGAAGTCAGAAATTGCATTTCTTTAATTAAATTAAATGTGCCTCCTGTTGTTTAAAACAAATAACTATAGTGAATGTTTTGTTGCTTTGGTTTTTGTTCATTGCGTTTTCTGTCGTTGTTGACATGCCATTCTCTCCACGGCCCTTGTGCAGTGCTTTGTGACCCTCCGGTGAAAGGCGCTCTATAAAATGCTATTATTATTACCTTTAAAACTGAACTGTCAGAAGTCGAGCAGACTGCAAGTCCTCTGAGCGTACATGTTCAATAATTCCTTTCAGAAAACGTTTTGAAATCAAAGCAACTGGTCTTAGATTGAAGCCCGAAATGCAGCTTTAAACGTTCCCATAATGGCCTGGTAACAAATGAGTGGCACTTAGTTAAACAGTAGGTGGAGCAAGTGATGCGGTTGCACCACATGTTCTGGAACCTGCAGGGCAAAGAAAGGTCAAATCAGGACAGTCGTGAGGGTGGGAGCTCTCATCATTGCTTTCCTTGTTTTATGAGACCGTTGCTCAACCCATTAATGGGGCTTCAGTGCTTCCCAAGGACCAATTCGCAAGGGGCCTTGCCTCTTGATCTTGGTTCGGGTCCCAGTATAGGTCATCTAAAAGTTCGATTTTGTTGTAAAAATTTGCCACCAACGATCAGGTAACACGGGCAAATTACTCAGCTGTTAAAGATGGAATGTTTCGTGGTCGTATTTTAATTGAGCCTGCTAGATAAACGTTATATCACTTACCTATAGTATAACGCAATTACATAGTTGCTAGTGTTCTGAAACAAAAACATACCAGTGGTAGGAATTTGTTAAAGCACGAATGTGGCGGGGAAAATACTTGGGAATGTTAGCCGAGACCTTTCTTCATTCCTCATCAGGCATTAGAAAGATATTTAGCTGCAAGTGGACAATTAAACAAATGAAAAGGCAAAGAGGTTAATGTGGTTAATGCAATCAATGTCGGTTTCCTTTATGGCGTGCCTGATGTTTTACAGTAAATGACAATCTGTTGATATTTGGCATGGTGCATCGCCCAGCTTAAATAAATAGAAATAGACACGTATAAGACGTAAGCGTCTTGTTTGTGCTGGCAAACATTAACAACCTTAAGTATACGCGCCATTGAACTAACGGTTGTATTTCTTTCCCGGAAAATATATTAATGCCGATATAAACACAAAGTGAAACCAGGTTTATGTATAGTATCGAAGTGGTTATCAAATATGTAAGTGATGAGAAAACCCATCACAGCAGAGGAAAAAAAACCCATCATAACTGGCTGTTAATTCTCTAAAATAACTGCAACAAAAATCGTTACCTCATTCAGACCAGCCACTCATTTGTCAAAGCAGTGGTGGGAAATAGACATTCAAAAGCCAGGACCTTTTCTGCTAGAATTGCTTACAATACAAAGCACCTTAAATTTGTCCTTACATTTTTGGTTGCCGTTCCGAGGGAGCACAACGGAGCGTGCCTTTGACACACTCCAGGCAAACCCAACAAAACGAATGAGTCTGACAGCTGCCCATCAAAGCTGCTCGCAACAGCCGCCGTCTTTCCGAGGATTAGTAATGGTGGGCTCGGGCGCCGGTTAATAGTGGCCGGGTACTTAGAGTCCTTTTTGAGACGGAATTTAATGCTGTCTGGTGCCGAGGCTTCTTTGCAACATCGCTGACATTCCCAGAGGCGATAACCAGCGACGTCTGTGTTGTAGCCTTTGGCATTCACTTTGGCTGCCAACTTTTTTATGCTGAGGAGTGGGACCGATGCTTTTGAAACCTTACGCTACCTCTAAAGCGCTTACGAAATATGTCATTTGAGATGCCACAGAAGTATACTGGTTAAGGTCAGCTTTGAATTTTACCAGTGGTTAGCTTTATCGGAATCAGCTGCACCAAAGAGTGCTGTATAATGCTACTGATTGCAAAGCAGCATTAGTAGCTTTAAGTACACCTTATGTGTATCGATAATAACACTCTATTATGCTGTGCGAGTAATTACAACATAGAGTGCCCGTATCCCTACACTATCATTACGCATTGTTATGACCATTTACAGCAGTGCCAATCAAACTTAGTTGTAATCATTGCCGTGAACGCATTTTTATTTATGTGTTAAGAAATTTGGCGTGCTCGCAAAAATAATGTTTTAAATACAGGATGGTCGATGAAACACGACTAATTGGAAAAACACAAGTTCCCATTTTGGGACATGATTGGAATAACAGAAGTGTCCTTTCTGATGCTGTTTTGTTTCAGTCTAAATGTGTCTGTTGGGTATCTACCATGATTATAACTTGCTCTCATAAAATACCCTGAAACATCTTAAACACCCTCCAAATATGCCAAACATGCGCACATTTTTGTAACATGTTGTAAATTTGTATTGAACACATGACAATTTTACTACTCTGGTGCTACCACAGATAGCAGACATTCCAAGACAGCCTTTTCACAACTTCTTAAATCATTTCGCATGTAACGAGTTTGCCTCACATTGGTGCTGTGTTCAATTATTGCTCTTGAGCCTATTTCAATACTCCTAACAGCTCATCATTGCATTTCTAAATTCTACCACCCCACATTTCTCATCAGACATGTGGTGCTCTCGCCAGTAAGCCTTCTTGTGTGATCTCAGCATGAATGGCGCTGCTTTTCTATTGATGGAGCGTCTGTTGTAGCGTATAAGTATGCTGCGGGGACTCTTGCCTCTGTATCTTTACGTGGTGATTGGTTATAGAATTCCCCAAAAAAAGAAATAATAACTGAAAATACAGGCATACCTCTTTGAACGGACAGGATGCATTCTTGCAGCTTGTCCGCTAAGCGACACAGCCGTTAAGAGAGGTCATTACAACATGGTTCATTATAACTGTAGAGTATTTATTAAATGAATACTATAATAATGATTACTACTACTCATAATAATGCAGTATAATAGTAAAAATAATACCCTATTCATCTTTATGGACAATGTATGGTTCGCAGGAGCCTTGGGAGTGCAGTGCAAGTGCTATACTTACTATTATAGAATACTTATTAATGAATATTTTTTTATTTTCAATTAAACAAAAATTCGTTGGCTGATGCATCATAAGAGGTATGCCTGTATCTCACCACTGTCAGTACGAACACAAGTTTATAATAGAAAATACTCTTTGTAATTGAAAATACTTTACAATAGAACATGTTTAGTAGGTTTGTGCTTTAGGGAATTGTTCTTTGTGTTGTTATTTTTCTATTTTGAAAATGTCGCAACCTTTTCGGATTATAATGTGTTTTCAAACAAATTATTTGATTTCAATATTCACAAAGGTCTAGTTCTCAGAGTCCTTGAAAAACAATGCACAGTGGTAATGACGGTGTTTTTAGCCAAATAATGCATTTGATAAGGTCCCTCATGACTCAGTAATTACCAAAGCTAATGTCGGTATTTCTGGGTCATGGCCAAATAGCTATTCATCCGATTGAAGTTTTCAAACCTAGAGTATTCTTGTTAATGGCAATTTGACCAGGCTGCCCTGTAAGTGCCAGAGTTCCTAAAGGTCCCTCGTGCATTCCACATTAAATGACTAACCGTCTCAAA